>APFE031729782.1:0-12006 GCA_000404065.3 Pinus taeda | reverse complement strand
ATGTGATCCTAGTTGATCACATTATTAGATCAAGTATCTAGACCCCAAAATTTCTAAATTAACATTAGAATTCTAAAAGAAAATCATACGTCAAATAAATCATAAATCATATATAAGATATTTAACAAACATAAACTGAATTTAACAAGTGTTTTATACAAGTAAGTCCATCTATCCAAGTGAAATTAATCAATGTTACATAGTGTTCATAAATAAAACATCATGAAAATACAAATAGGGAATTAGCATAAGTAGCTATCCTAGTCAAAATGGGCATTGCATGAGGTCAAAAAGTGAGGGGTAGTCTCAACGTATAGTCTCTGCATTCTACCAGATATTATTCCCTGAGATATACTTCTCCCATTTGACCTTAACCTCTTCCACCAAGTGATTCTTAAGTTGTCAAAATTTATATTCCATTGTGCATAACAGTTTAATTGTAATGCATCCCATGTTTGAGACCTACAATTCCCTCTAATCAAGTTTCTGAGATTCATGAAAAGCATAATTTCATAGAATACATGCATGGAAAAAGATCACAAGTTTTATGCTAGTGGGATGGGAGTAAAATATGATAGATAATTGATCCCATTTTCTCTTTGATCCTAAAAGGTCTTACATATGAAGGTAACCGAATCGTGTTCTTGTTGCACTAGATATGAATAAAAACTTGGTATCCCACTTTATAACTTTTAACAGTCCTATGTACATTGACATAATATTTTTGCCTATCTTGTGCTTCCTTTAACCTTTCTTGAATCTACTTTCCTTCATCTTCCATTTTTTGAACAATTTCTAGCTCTAGTATTAATATGTCCTCCATCCTTTCCCCATTCAAAGATGTCCTACATGCCCTCTCATACAAAGATTGATAATGGGCATCCCAATTGAGTTGTAATAACTATTATTGTAGGAAAATCACATTATACATAACATATATTATAATCATGTGTTCCAATATCTAATTTACTCTTTTAATTTTCCCATATGATATGAGGTGCTCAATTTCATCTAATTCCCCATCATTAATTGAAAAATTATCCAAAACCTAAATGTAAATCAAGAATCTCTATTAGAAATGATATTTGTAGGAAACCCGTGTAGCTAGCTAAATTCTCTTATAAACAGTGATGCCACATTGGTGCAAACATAATTGTTTCTCACTAGGATGAAAAGGGAAATTTTGGTCAAGTTATCAACAACAACCAAGACAACATTGTGCCTTTATGACGTGAGTGAAAAACCCACACCAAAATCCCTATAAATGACCTTCCCTTTATACATAGGAATTTCATGTTGTTGTGGGAGTCCTCATGGGTGGTGATGGTTATCTTTCACTCACTAACATTCAAGGCACTTGGAAAAAAAGTGGACCATTTCATACTTCATGCTTACCCAAAAGAAAATATTCTTAATGTCTACATACAACTTCTTCGATCTAGGATGTACAAAATTAAGTTTTGTAAGTAAATATTCAACGATAGTTCAATTCTTCATATGCTCATTTGAAATATTGTTGCTATTTATGTCAAAGACATGGGGAGACTACTTTTTTCCAAGACAATCATTGGAAAATGAAGATTGTTGAGAATTCTTTTTTAGACTTTTGATACCCCATTTGGTTACAATATCTTTGAGTAAATTTTTATTCTAATTACATAGCTCAACCAGGGGAATATGGTATATGGTGATAAATAATATTCTGAGATCTTTTTAATGGAATATCAAACTCCCTCTAATTCCATAGGGATGAGGAGATATACAATATTTTTTCAGGATGATCCAACCAAAGTATAAGAAGGATGACCCAAGAAGTTTTATAAGTTATCCCCATAATTGATCATAGAAACACTATAAATAAAAGTAATATGAACACATTTAAACACCATTTAATCAACAATAGTTTTGTGTTCTCAAGAGGAGCTCGGGAACAATTTATGGAGTAGTTTGGGAATAATTTCATGAGGCACAATACTTGCTAAGGTTTTGAAAATGGGATAGAAAGCTAAGTAGGCTTGATTGTGGTGAAAAATTCACAGTTAAGCATGCTTGAACCAGAGGTGATCTGGGATGGGTGGCCTCCTAGGAATTCTTGGTTACTGCATGCAAGCCCTAGAAGTGATGATTGACACTATGTGATTCCTTTCACTAGTTTCAATCCAACTTCTTCACCCCTTTGAGCATCACCCGATGCAATGAGTGCTAAGTGGAGTATTCAAAAATCATGAGAAAGTAGTCATTTATGACTACTTCTAATGGAAATGGTCATAAATGAATGACTTCACGCATTTGAATCCAAAAAATGATATCTAATATAATGCACTACGAATTCCCCTCAATACCTAAATTCAAAAGAGTGAACGGAACTCTATGGTTCATGAGGCACAATCTTGCTAAGGTTTTGTAAATGGGGTGGCAAGATAAGTGGGTTTGACTGTGGTGAAAACTCCACAGTTAAGTGCACTTGAGCCAGAGGTGATCTAGGATGGGTGACCCCCAAGGAAGTCCTAGTTACCAGGTGCAAGCCCCAGAAGTGATGATTGATGCTATGTGATTCATTTCACTAGTTTCAATCTCACTTATTCACCCCTATGAGCATCACCCGATGTAATGAGTACTAAGTGGAATATTCTAACATTATGAGAAATGAGTTAGTTATGAGTACCTCTCATGGAAATGGTCATAGATGATTGACTTACTTAACGCAGTGGAATCGCAAAAATGATATCGAATTTTTGGGGTGATTCTTGGAGTGTAAAGGTAGATAACAAATTTTATTTATGGGGTGAATGAGTCATCCTAGCTAACATTTCTTCTAGAATGTTTCATATTGTGAAACTTAGGGGTGTTAGAGAGAAGAACTTCATGTACCTATGGTTAAATTTTAGACCTCGGTTTTCTATAATTACAGAGGTATACTCTGATGATGTTAGGCTTCTAAATACTCTTGAAATTTTCTTCTAACATGTCATCTTGGTATTTTCCCTATAAATTTTCTTCTCGGATGTTTCAAAATGTGAAACTTAGAGGATACATATAGAATATCTTCATGTACATGTGGTAAAAAACAAAAAATTCCTTGATTTGTTATAATTTTAGAGATATGGTTTGATGAGTCAGGGTTCCGAAATTCTCATAAAATCTACTTCAATAAGGTTAGCTTGCTATTTTTTCTATAACCTTATTTATTTTGTTTCAAAACCTAAAATTTGGAGGAGATAAAGAATATATCTTAAGGTACCTATATTATAACTCTCATACCTTGTTTCACTATAATTTCATAGATATGGTCTAACGATGTTAGGCTTCCTAAATTATCATAAAATCTACTTCAAATGTTGCATCTTGGTATTTTCACTATAATATTATTTATGTTATGTATCAGACTCTTAAATATGGAGAAGAAAATAAGAGATCTCAATTTACTTGTGGTAGAAATTTCATACCTTCTTTCATTGTAATCTCAAATATATGCTCTAAAGGATTTGATGTTCCTAAATGTTCATGAAACATGCATCAAACACATCAGCTTAGAAAATGTGTTATAACATTCTTTTTGGTGTGTTTGAGACTATGAAATCTGGAAGAGAAAAATAATATATCTCTAGGTACCTATAGTAGAAGTAATAGCACTAGATTTACAAAATTAGATACATGCATGTTGTGCAAGTTCATTCTTGGGAATAACCCAAAAAAAAAAGTTTTGGGAGAAGTAGACTTGGTGAAGGAAAAAGGAACAAGTAGAACTCATGAAGGAAGAAGAAATGAATAGCCTTATTGATGGTAGAAGAAACAAGCCAAGTAGGTGAAAGAAGAACCAAATAATAAACATTTTGAAGAAGCAAGAAAAATCAGTGGAGTAGGTTGTTGCCAATGAATATTTGTAGCAAAGGGGATTAGTGTCTCCTATTGGTTCGTGTCTACAAAATAGAAGATGGGATGGGTGTCTCCTATAGTTTGGTTCCTGCAAAGCAGCAAAGGGGTTTGGTGGCTCTTGTAATTTGGTGCCTACAAAGTAGCAAATGGGATTGGTGTCTCTTCTAGGTTGGTGCCTACAAAGTAGTAGAGGGGATTAGTGTCGCTTGTGGGTTGGTGGCTACAAACAATAAAAGGTATTAGTGTCTCTTATAGTTTGGTGCCATTGGTGCATACAAATTAATGTGATAGTAGGCTGATGCCTATAAGATCTTTCATATTAAGAAGTTCTCAAGTTTTTGTCATAAGGGTTTCCATATATATCTTGTCTAACTTGTTCATTTTCTGAGATTGATGTTCTATGATGTCCTTTTTGTCCTTAAATATTTAAAAAATGTCATTATACTAATTCACCGCGCTCTCAATATAATTGTGAATCCAATAATTGGTATAAAAATAGGTTCTTTCAAAGGTAGTCTAACCACTAGAAGGTAAATATTAGAGGGACAAATGCTAACAAGGATCTTTCCTTCTCAAATAAAGGCATTCTATTTCATGGAACACATTATTCTGTATAAATGATCTGTTTAAGGGCATATCTAATTTCTTTTGTCATTGATGTATGGATTTATTGGTAGATGACTATAAAGTTCCAAAAATTCCTCTAATAGGTGCATATGAGAAAAATTATTTGTAAATAATGCCTAAGTTATGAATTCCATTATAAGTGGTCTTGCCGATTTAAAACTTGTTAAGGTAATGCAATTTTAATATATTAAAGAAATTTGGACAAATCTTTAAAGAAGCTATGAATGAGATGAAAATAACCCTCTCTCATTTTGTGTTACTTTCATATACATATTCATTCTTGAATAGTCCACATAAGACTTTCCCTTTTTATTGTTTCATGCATAAATTGAGAGGACTTGGTTGTTTACATAACATCCTTAGTGTTCTAGCTCCAATTCTTAATGATGGAAGTCTCATTATCTCTTTTCTCTCTACCATTCAGCGAACTGACCTTCAACATTAAAATTTCCCACAATGGATCAAAATTATTCTCCTAGCTTCACATAGGTCCATAGCCATAATCATCTTCACCCATTGCATACAACATGTTTTTGTTCAATAATTTCATTGCTAAATTGAGAAGAAATCATAATGATTTATAATTAAACTAGGAGTAATTTGACATAGGTAGATAAGGTGCTATGCCCAAGGAGAATGCACCCCTGGAGAAAACCCAACTAAGATAAAGGAATTTACTTTATTTTAAACTATAATAATTTGCATTTGCATGGTGTGGGCATATTATCCCTTTTCACCCTTTGGGTTGTGCATATCAATTTTTCATTGGGCTACACACCTTTTAATATGACTCATTAAGTTGAGAGGCACATTAAATAGTCAACAATGAGGCAGATGTGTAATTTCTTCCATGCATAACATAGATTTGAAATTTGGATTAAAAATATATATACTATGGAAACCATATAAATTAAATGGTGGGTAAATTACTATAAATATCAATACATAATAAACATCAAAACACTTGCTGCATGATACATATTAGGTTCCTAAAATTAAAAGAATCACAAAAATCATCTAAATTATAACTTTATTTTAAATTATGATTATTGTTATTATTATTATTATTATTATTATTATTATTATTTATATTATTATTATTTATGGAGTTAAGATAACCAATATATAAGTTAAACATATTTACATTTAAAAAAATATGGAATAATATTATTAGAGATTTACACTCGCATTACCATGGAGATTCTTAATCTCTATTTACATTCACATTACCTGAGATGAGACGTACGAGGACCTATGAGGAGTCTTTTAGTTTGTGAATAAGTTATATGTGATCCATTAAAAAGTCATTGAAGGGAAGGAAGAGTCCTTACAATGATAGCAAATTGGAACCTTGGATGTGGAGGAGACCTAGGAGGAGACCTACGAGGAGACCTACGAGAACCTATGAGGATTTTTGCAGTTTGTTAATAATTTCTATATGATCCAGTAAAAAATGGATAATATTTTATGAGTGATTTTTTTGATCGATTAACAAAGAGGTTGTTCATTGTGCATGGCAATTAGAATGCTTGGAGTGGTCGAGTATTCCTTCACCTTGTTCCGTATTTTCATTCCAATTTCTTTGGACATATTTATCACTTATAATATGGTGTCACTCACTAAATCATAAACACATCCTCCTGTTTGGATTTCTTAATATGGACATGTTCACATGCCTTATTTCCCTATCGTCGGGACTCAACGACTACAACACCTTCATCAGTTTCTACTACTTGAAATTACTCTTATCTGAGATATTGATTAGTATCTTGTCCTCATTTTTCTGATGATATTGAATGTTTAGGTTCTTCTTGGTGGTGTCTTTTATTCCTAGAATGGTGCAATGGTGGAATCTTGAGGTGGCCTGATGGATGTTTTTGATGGAGTTTCCGTTTATGATGGTTCTGAGTTTGCAGTGTTTGCGCTTATTATTACTGAACTCTTTCACTCTTTCATTTTTTTCAGTTCTAGCTCACATTGGTGTCGAATATTTTCATAGTTTTTTAGGGTGGTTGTGGGAAGTTTTAGTGTCTGGAAATGTGGTTTACTCCTTCCTCATGATCCTATAACATCGTTTTTGGAGGAATGTACTGGTGTTTCCTGATGCAATTTATTGTTTTCTTATGTGGTGTTATAGTCATGTTATATGTTTTGTGGGTATTGGGCTAGTTGGTGGATGAACTTATTGTTTATGCATACACTAGGTTTAGGTGAAGTTTTTTTTTTGCATATGGTGGGTCTGGCTATATGTTGGGTAATGTTTTTTTTTGCATACATATAATTTTGGATGTTTTGATCACATTGCCTCTTTGTGCTCTACAAATTTTATTTCCTACCCCCCTTGAAGCCAGGGTGGTGGTTTTCTCTGGTAACTACTCTCCCTCTTCCTAACCTACAGTGACCTTTCCCCATTGTCTAGACAGTTTTTGGTCCAATCACTTCGAGAAAATCTTTCTGGACCTGACCTTTCTTGGATCTTTCCTTATTTTAACTCCTTTCTATTAACTACCCTCCTTTGGAGTTGCACTAACATTTATGATTATGTTTTTTTATTATTCCCACATCATGTCAAGTTGATGGTTATAGATATTCTAGATGATGTTTGATTATCTTTTCTTGGTATTCTAGGTTTTATGTGCCTCCTTTCCATATGATTCATCTTTCACATTTAATTATACTCTCAAACATGGGGCTAGTGGTGTTTTAGAAGATTATCTCATACTTTTTCCGAAATATGTGCATATCATTTCTAGTTCGCCTTTCTAACATTCTTTGTTGGGAGATCCTACAACATTTATTCCTTCTCAGATGATTTTCATGGTTGGTTGGAGAGTTGACATAGAGATGTATACATATCTAATGAATAATTTACTCTCTGCACTATGGATCATATCCCGACTTTTCTAGATGCAGATGTGGAGGCCCATGAAGCTTTCATATAGGCCACTTTTGATGTTGAGTGGCCCTTCACCAGAAAATGTCATCTCAAGGACACTCCCGATGTGCTACACTCTCACAACCATCTGGTTATGAACTACACTAATACTTGGACACATAATCCGCCTAATGTCAATGTACTAAAACATTCCTTTTCTCGATGTGGTAAGGCATGAAAGAAGGGTGGAAATGCTATCATGTAAGATTCTGCAACAAAACTTCTTAGTTTCAGTTACAACATCATGTGGGACTAGGTTACTAGCTTGCAGAAGAGAGCTCAAAGTTGGATATGTAGGAATGGGTGAAGATATACTGGACTTCGATTTTGGGATATACACCAAAGGTCAGTATTTTGATGAAATCCTAGTTTAGTTTTCATTTTCTCCACTTGGATGATTCTGAGAAGTTTTTGAAGACTTCATGGGTGACAGGGAAAAGTTTCATGCATCTACATAAATGGTACATTGGATTTAACCCTTTTCTAGATACACCTAAGAATGATATTGTTTGGGTTAAATTTCCCAGACTTCCACGCTTTGATGGAGACTGGAAATTCTATTGGTAGGTTCATATATTTTGACCCAAATGTTATGGGTGCTTGGCATAAAAGGGTGGCCTTGATATTAGTGGAGGTCATTTTCTCTTGTGGTCTCCCAGAGAACTTGGGTATGGAATGGGGATCGCTTCGTATTAGAAAAAGGCTTGATTACTCGAGCATCCCATTCATACACCTTAATTTTCACCGTGCTCGATACCTAATGAATTATTGATCGAGGAGGAGGAGGGAATATCTCAGTACCCCACATGGTCATAATGGATGCTCTGGGAAGTCTCTCCACCCTTTAGAAAATGGACTCACCTATTCTCGCAAAGGTACCTCTTCCTCCCTATGTGATCCTTCATGGTTATTATTACTTTATCCTCTTCGGAATAATATTCCCCTTCTCCTTTCCCTTTGGGTTCGGTTATTATACCATACTTTGTTTTTCTTTAACCCCTCCCAATTTAGTTGATTTCTCTTCGGCCCCTATGGTTTCGAGGTCTTGTCCCCTCCTTCTACCAGAACTTCCAACTTCTGTGGTTGTGCTCCCTATGGATGTACCTATGGTGTGGGAGCCCCCCCACACTCCCCCTATGATTTCCCCTGATCTTTTTCTCTCTCCATCCATGCCCCTCTGGAAATGGGATCTACACTGCCCTCTCTTCTTCTCGACGACCCACATCCCATCTCTTCCCCTTGTAACTTTGTTGGCAAAGATATCGATTTACGCCTCCTCAACCTGGCCATGGATCTCAAGTAATTGACTATTCATAAGGGTGGTTCTCCCCCTTCTTACCCCCACATTAGTCCTGGCTCGAATCTTAACATTACAGTCCAAAAGAATATGAAAAAAGAAAGTCATCAGTGTTGTGGTCATCTGAATTCTTAGACACCTCCTTTTGATGATTTTGCTCGATTAATGGATGTACCCATGATTGTATCTTCTGAATCTCGAGCCCTTCGACAAATGAAACCCACTCAAGGGGCTCTATGATGAATATCCTATATTTGAATCTTAGAGGTTTGGAGAATCACTCTGAACAACCAGGCCTGCTCCATTTGATTCATATTATTTGCCCCTTCATGGTTCTCATTCCAGAAAACCTTGTCGATGCCTCTAAGGTGATCACATATTTTTGTTTGATTTTTCCATATTGGCATATTGTGGGTGTCAGTGTTGACCACCCATCAGGGGGTCTTATTTGCATGTGGGATTTTGGTTGGGAAAATTTTTATGCCTATAATGTTTTTGCAGGTACCCTCTCAACTGGACATTTCAGGGGCCTACCCTATTGCATCCACTTGCTCAACATATATGTTCCCTGCCATAATTGCTCTATTTTTTGAGATCATATACAAAGATGTGACATGCTAAATATTGGTGGTTTAATTATTGTGAATGATTTTAATACAACTCTTTTGGCATAGGAGTGTTGGGGTATGCATAGCAGAATGTATCCATTGTCTGACATATTATATAATCCTTTTGCAGGTCATCATTTGGTGGACATTTTCCCTTGTCCCCTCTCTCCCACTTGGAATAACTGTGGAGTGGGAGAATACCATATTGGGAAATGATTGGATCATTTCCCTGTACATGAAAGTCTTGTGGAGATCCTTGGAAACATGAAGTCATGTGTACAAACGACATATTTATTTGATCACCTTCCCATTTCTCTTCACTGGTGGATGGAGTATATCTATCGTGGGATCTCGCTCAAAATTAACAAGGTACGGTTGGAGGATAGGTAATATATGGAACTAGTGAAGTCTATATGGAATGAGAATAGTGGGTCCCTAGAAGATTCAACGATGAGGTTCTTGAATCATAAAATAAATATTATAAAAATAAGGTCTATAGCATGGGAAAGGAAAAAAAACAACAGATGATCGTGGAATTGAGGAAAATATCCACTAGCATTTCTCATATTACAGGAGATTTGGAGCTAAAACAATGAACCTTTCTAGAATTGGTACTCTTGAAAACACTAGAAGCTAGGAAAAATGAAATTCTAAAGATTCAGGAAGCAACATGGAAGATCAAAAGAAAAGTGATTTGGCTTCATGAAGATGACTATAACACGAAACTTTTCCACAAATATGCTAACCAAAGGAAAAAAACCAGTGCCATCTAGCACATTGAAGCAACTGATGGGAAGATCAAAAACTCCACTCTTGAAATACAACAAGAGGCTCTTAAATAATTTCAAATTGTTTATAGGGCTAGGGAGGATTGGGATTATTTGGACCATATTTGGGCTTTGAAACTTCATCACTAGAGCTATTAACTCTAAATTATTGGCTCTCATTCTGATGTCCTCCTCTCCATAAAACTTCGGGAACTTCCCTTTGTAACATCCTATACAAGCTAATATCAAAAGTGATTGTGACACTTATCAATAAGGTCTTATCTACTTACATCTCCCGTGAATAGTTCAGTTTTTTACAAAATCGTCAGATCGATGAGGACATCGCAACTTCACAAGAATTCCTTCATACTATCCACACAAGAAATAAGGAATTTATGGTTATGAAATTCGATCTTCACAAGGCCTACGATTATGCAGACTGGTATTTCACTCGTCTCATACTACACAACATTGGAATTTATTCAAACAATGTGGAGTGGATCATGGCTTGTATTTATTTTGTCTATTATGCGATTCTGATTAAAGATTTCCCGCCTCTTTCTTCTGTGTTGGGAGAGGCCTCCAACAAGGTTGTTCCCTCTTCCCTCTTCTGTTTATTCTTATCATCGATGGTCTGAGTTTATGCATCAGTGAGGCCCAATATTGTGGACTATTTCTGGATTTATTCATTTCCAAAAATGTGAACATTACTCATTTGTTTATTGTCGATAATATCCTAACTTTTGGTATCATTTATAGATCACAGTTGTCAGTTTTACACTATATTTTTCTCCGATATGGGCAACCTCTAGTTTCTTGTATGCATTTTTTAGATCCAAAGGTCAAAATAGTGACTCGTGGCACGTCGTACAAGTTCCCTCTACTGAACTAGTCTATAATCAAGTCACTGTGGGAGATTTTGCATAACTCTTCCTTGGAGAATCCAATTTGGATCAGACTGGTGGCATTGGAAAGAGGACACAGAGGGCTACCAGAGATCGTGATTTCAGAACTGGATGTTCTGAAAGTACAGAGATACATTAGAGGAAATATTGAGCTCCTACAAAGAAAAAAAGGTGTGTAGATTCTTTTAAATTTTTGCTTAAGATTGGTTTGAAAATTTATTTTGAAGGAATTCAAAGAGCTACAAGAGAATTATTATCGGTAACTGATGCCCCGAGGAAAGAAAATGAAAACACATAGTAAGGAACCTGAAATCTCTAGCATGACTCATGAAGAAGAGGAAAAAATGCTACATGATATATCAAAATTACAAGACCAAGTGCAACAAATGTCACACTCACAAAAGCTAACCGAAGCTAAGATAAATGGCGTGGAATCTAATATAAATGGCGTGGAATCTAAGATAAAGGGCATGGAAGCTAAGATGGATGATTTGAATATAGATTTGAAGACAGAGTTGAAGACAGACATGGTAGTTTTGAAGGCAGATTTGACAAATTTTCTTCAAGAAATACTTATTAATGGTGAAAGGGGAGTAAAGGAAACTCATGATGAAAACAAAAGAAATGTTAATCATGATTTCATAGACTCTAATGTTGGATCGGAGATGCACCATATTCTCAATAATGTGCAAAACACACAAAAGGTACGTATTGCAACTTTATATTTCGAACCAAATCAGTTTGTATGGTATCAATGGCTTTGCTCTCGTAAACAATTTATCGCTTGGGCAATTTTTACGGAAGAATTGATAGCACATTATGAGGATACAAAAAGCAACACTTTTTTTATCCAATTGATAAGCCTCAAACAAAATAGTTCAATAATGGAGCACATTGAGGAGTTCCAAAAATTGAACATAAGGGTAAAAGATATTCCAGAGGAGCATAGGATTGATGTGTTCATAGAGTCTTTAAAGGATAATATCCAACA
>APFE031729779.1:0-16277 GCA_000404065.3 Pinus taeda | reverse complement strand
ACTAGTTAAATGCAAGAAAGTCAAATACTTAGCTAAACTAAATTCTATATCTATTTAAGAACTAGATATTATTTAACTGACAAACACTAGAGTGAACTCCATTAGATAGCCAATTTTATCCATCAACTAGTCCAGAACTCACTGCATGTCATCTAACTCAAATTAACTGATGATAACTTAGTGATAGGGCACATGACACCTGTTAACTGATAGTTAACTCAGGAAACTATGAGATTGAATTTGAATTGGCATATTCGACTAAGGAACAAGTGAAAATAATCCATTCCTTGCTACAATTTCAACACTCCCTCTTAACGAGGAAGGGCCTCTTAGAAGAACCTCATGCACATGGATTTTTCTTCACCTCTCCCAAGTTCTTTGTTGTTGTAGTTTCTCCCATTGAAATATAAAGTTCCATGTACCCTATGTAACTCAATATATTCTTCTTCATGTTTGGAGAGTCAACTCTCTTTTGAGCTCCATATTTCCACTTGGCTAGAACTCTAGTTATAGAGGAAGTCTTTTATTGAGTGGATGCCTCCACACATCCTGGGCTATGGTCCTCATCATCATCCTCCCAGTCAGCCCAACTACCAACTAGTTTAGACTGAAACTAAGATATTGGCTGAGGCTCCATCTTGAGATCTCTATCCTACTCTTACTCAATAATCGCTTCTCTACTCTGAGCTCTCCCTACCTTGCTGCTCAAAGTTGCACATGCATCAACCTCCAATTTTTGGAGGTTCTTTCTCTTGACCCTAATATGCTTGACTTGTCCTCAAACAAAATGCTTCAGGTAGGCCTTTCCTTTGTGGAATATAAAATCATACCCTTTGTCTTCAATGGCTACTACTAAGACAAGGCTTTTCTTCAATCCTAGAAAATACATCACATTCTTTAGATGGATAATGGAATTAGACTCCCTCTAAAAGCTAATTGTACCAACTCCTTTGGTCATGTATCTGCCATCATCTCCAAGCTCAATATGGAATTGCATGTCTTTCTCCTCCAAAGTGCTGAGGAGATATTTGTTCCTAATAATGTGGAATGAATCCCATGAGTTAATATAACATACACTAACTCAAATTTAGCTTGCCATTCAACCTAATATATAGAAATCTAATTTGAAATGAGAAGAGAGTTCTCCTCCAGCTGTTGTTAAATCATGCCTACTAGATTTCCAATTTGGACATTTTGTAGCATAATGTCCAAAATCGCGACAATGAAAAAAAGTGATCTTGATAAGATCCTTCTTTTCCATGCCTCGATTTGGACTAGAATCAGTTTTTCCTTGGGCCTTTTCTCTCATGGATTTCTTCCCTTTCGTAGATAAAGAAAAGTTTTCCATATATTTTGTCTTAGATGATGCACCATCCCTTTTTCTCCTCAACTCTTCCTATGTGGGATTTGACCACAATCTCTCCTAATCAGGGATCTTATCTCTACCATTTACTACATCTTGGAAATTATGCCAAAATTTTTGAAGCCCAAGAAGAGAAAGGCTCACATGATTTGATGGTCGGATTGTCTCTCCAGCATGTCCAAGTTCATCCGTAACTTGAGAAAACCTATATATATATATATATATATAATATATATATATATATATAGATATTTTATGTTATATTATGGGCTCATTCTTGCCCATATAAATGTTCTCAAACTCCTTATAGGTTCATCCTCCTAGCTTTTCCATTGTCCTCCCTCTATTGACTTAGTTCTTCTATGTCTGATGTAGGAGGTTTACGAATATTAGTCTTGATGTATTAAAAAAACCAATTATCCTCTAACACAACCTCCATTTTCTCCTTCCATGCACAAAATTTGTAATTCCCTTCTAGGGATTTCATTGTCCTCATACCGTTGGATGACATGATTCCTGCACTTCTAGAATTCCTTCACTAATTGATCTTCCCTCCAATGCGCTTTGAATCTGATCAAGGAATTTGATATCTATCTTATTTTCTACTCTAATACCATGTACGATATTCCTTCAAAGCTTGCAACTGTTAATGAGAGAAAACTGATCACAAAAGACACTATATATCTCTACCAAAAAAATTGTGGAAATAAAATAATGAATAGAAATACAATCACACATAGAAAACATAATATATGGGGAACCGAAATGCGAAAAACCCCTCTTTCTTCTATTAAATCAACTCAGCAATTTGATTTACTAAAAATATATTTCTTCAAGCCTGAAGCTCCCTCCAATACTAATAAACTGTATAGAATAATTTCCCAACACTTATGTAAATAAGGCCTAATATGAAGATCTTATTTCATATTGAAAATCTAACCCAAAAAATTAGAAATTTTTGTTATTTCCTTGCGCAATTCCCAAGAGAATTTATTTTCTTGCTTCTAAACCTCTACACATAAAAACTTGTGTACCACAGTAAATACAATTTATGCATACACTCAATCTCAATAGGTAATTCAAATTGCATGACCTACTGGAGCTCATTTTATCAGCCGCAACTAGTCAACTGAGAGTGAGGTCATCGAACAAATAGTCATCTACTAAACTAAACTCAATTATATGTCTACTCTTGGACAAGATATCAGTTAACTGACAAACACTAGAGATAACTCCACTGGATAACTAATTTTAGCCACCAACTAGTCAACAACTCACTGCATGCCATCTAACTTAAACTAATTGACAATAGCTCATTAATAGGCCATACCACACATGTTAATTGAAAGATATGTCAAGAAACTATGATATTGAATATGAATTGACATCTTTGACTAAGGCACAAGTCAAAAGAATTCATTCCTTGCTAAAATTTCAAAAATCATAGCCCAATTTGGGTGAAACATGTATATTTGTGTCTTTGTTGTTTTATGCTTTTCTGTGTTTGTGTTTCCACAATATTTTATGTGTTCCATTGCTCTGTTATTTGATTTCTAACATTTTCTTCTTTCCAACTTGCACTATGGAACATGACTGACACCTAGTCTATTTTTGTACCACTTTGTGTGTAATAGTGGAACATACTCTTCCTCTAGCACACAATTTTCTTTAGTAGAAGGTTTTTCTGCACACAAGCTTCACTTCGACACAAGTTTTTCTTCCACACAAGTTTTACTTCCACAAAAAATTTTCCTCAACACACGTTTTAATTTTGCACAATATTTTTCTTCTCCACAAGCTTTACTTTCCCACAAAATTTACTTAGACACAAGATTTTCTAACACAAAAGTTTTTCAAATTTCTTAATTTGCTTCCTTTTTGCCTTCTTTCCCTTGGCATCCTTAAGACAAATGAAGACGCTATCATTTACTACTCTCAATATTTTCGTACCATATCCTGTTATATTATAAAGAAATATTTCCTATATTCCTCCTCATTTAAGAAGTATGTTCGATAACTTATTACTACATATGCTAAAAATGAGCACTCATTTAAATGAAGGTTATAGGAGCCTTGAAACAACATTGTGTTGTTTGGGTTACTATTGGGCATGGAATGTCCGCAAGGCATGTTTTTGGGCTCAAAGCCCAAGTTTTGATCGAATCTTGTTGTAAATCTCCGTGAATTGCAGGTGCAGAGCTTGAAAGTATGATAGAGTCACAAGGTTGTCCACCGTAGTTTTGTAATGTAATGTCGGCTGGATAGATATACCGATGGTTCGCGGACCGTGGGGTTGCATAAATAGAGTGAGGCTCTAAGTAGAGATAGAGAATAGAGAAGCAAGAAGGAAAATCTAAGTCACTGAGACGAGTGTAAAGTGTGTCTTTGGGTCGTAGACTAGGAGAAGGCTCTACAACTAAGTGCACGGACCACTACAGCTAAGTGCGCAGGGCGAATTCGAGTCTATAACTGAGGAAGGAATTAATAAAGAGAAGTAATTCTGTGTATTTTTTCTTGGGTTATGTTATTACAAAACCAGACCCTGATAGGTTGCTAATCAGGAAGACTTTGAGTAACTATTTCAAACCAAACTTTTGGCCGAGGCTTAGCCTCCACAACCTGGAGGGCTCTCTCACTAGGTTAAAGATTTTAGTTTAAGATTAGATGGCTAAATCTATGGAAAAAATAAGTGAAAAAATTGTAAATGGTTGAACACAATCAACAAAAATTCATTGGGTTATGGAGTCAGAGTATGTTTTTAGTACAATAGAAAATTAGCTTACGTGGAAGTCAGGGCATAGAGAGTTTTAATCTTATCGAAAAAATAGAGACATAATATAGGAAACACAGTTTATAAACACATGAAGGAAGTTAGAGAATTATCAATGAATTCTATGTAACATGTGTTCATACCATTGCAAGTGAGAAAATGAGGAAAGCCATGAGAAAATCAAACACATAAAACCCCATCTGAATCCTGAGTATTAAAGCTAAACTTTTGTATTAACATCAAACATACAGTCTTCTACAATAACATAATATTCTTGTTTCTTTGAAAATTTCCAACCCTTGGTGCATTACACATCTTTCTCTTTATATAGTTCATTACAATCTTGGATTCCTTCCTCGAACATGAAGGGAATTCGAGTTTACTTGACTTGATACCTATTCATGCTTTAAACAAACTATTAATTACAAGTGGTAGTTAACTAATAGCCCTAGAGTCCTAATACAATTAGGAGTACAACTCCTTTTTATGATAGCAACAACCTAGACTTTGGAATAAATTCAATCTTTGACAGCTGCTCCTCTTCCTTGACTTCAACTTTGGTGATGTGTATAACCTCCATGATGGCCCTCAATCACCTCTCCTTTGGCTCTCCTGAAAACTAGGCAAATGTCCCCTACAATGCTGCTTTGTTCTTCAAGGATATTCTTCGAAGTTTCTTCTAGCCACAGTCTCCCTTTTAGTTACATGACACATATTGAATTAATCATAGGACCCTGCTCTTACATTTGTGCCAAAACAAAAAATCCTTGAAGTCGCCTGAAGGATGACAAACTGGATGAGCTGCGAAATGTACTGTTATTTTCATAGTGCAAGATATCTTGCATTCCTTGAGTTCATCTTTACATACGGTCTTATCATTCTCAAATGATCTTCTTACATCTCTGCACCAACATCCTTCTCAAAAATAACCCCTTTTTCCTTTGAATATTATTCTAAAAACAAAAATGCAGCTACAACAGTGTCATAGTGGGCTACTAAACTACCGTGCACTCAATGTCATCTGCAGTAGTTTCGTAGTGCGCTACGAAACTGCTATGTGAATCAAAATACACAGTTCTTTTTTCCAAAAATTGTCCTTCTTGGGATCTCTTCATAGCTTCACCTTATGCCAATAGGACATATATATATTTCACATTATCCATCCATAACCAAATTCGAAAAGTAATTTCCTAATCAAAATTATGTTAAGGCTCCATCATTAACTGCCCGGTTCATTTTCACTGAGGCTGTCCTCTAGATTTGCTTAATTGAATATTTAGGTCCTTAATTTTCCTTTTCATCACTCTGATATTGGTTTTGAGGCTGTAATTAATCCATCTAATGTATCTTGCCTTTTTAATGGCAGGGACAGTCCAGGTGAAGTATTGAGCATCTTTGCCAACTACTTTAGGTTTTGGAACATTCCCTTATTCCCACATGGATTTTACTCTTTTGAAATTGGCTTTTTGAACTAGATGTTTCCTTGCGCTTTTCTTAAGTTGAGCAATCTCAAGATTGGAAATCTTCAATTTCTTATTGACCTCCTGAAAGCTATTTTCTTCTTATTAAGTATCAAATGCTCTGTTCTTGTCATCTTCATGTGTGACTGATCATGGCACTACTGGAACTAAGGGCTCTTCACAGAATCCTAATATTTCCACTGTCCGACTCACCTCCGGTTCTACTTGCCATAACGTTTTGGACCTCCTAGTGACAGGCATTCTAGTCTTAAAAAAAAAATTGAAACCTGATCATCAAAGTGTAACTTTTTGGAAGATTTCATATTTTTTGAGCTGTTCTCACTTAATTCAGTGAAGCCTACTTGGACCAGAGGAGACTCCTCAATGTCAATTTCTTAGAGAAGATCATTCAAATTTCCCTTTGAGGTTGTGCTTACATTAGTGACCACTATTTTACCAATGGACTGCTCTTATGTTGCTTCTTTAATCTGAACTTTCTTCTGCTGTGATTGTTGAGGAGTATCTTAAGCAATCAGTGGTGTCATTGGTTCCTTAAATTGCTTTCTAGCTTTTAGTTTCACAAACCTGCTTGACCTAGCTTCTTCTTGGTGACTAGCTGGTGATGATATTTCCTTATCCCTAGGGCTATGTCATGTTTCAGCTCTAAAACCAAACATAAATAGAAAAACTTACCATTCTCTATCTACCTTCTGAAGTTCATGCAAGACAATTAATTTGATTAAGCCATGATGGAACAATGATGTTTCACAAGCTTCTTTCTTCAACTGTATTTTATTAAACATTTTGCCTAAGCTTCAAAACAGACAGAAAGGTAGGTCTAGAGATATTATTCCAGTGAAATGCAATAGGAGCTTGAAATGGTAAGAATACACCTTGTGGTATCTTCCTTTGTAGGTAAAATACTTTTGTATGCATGAGAGTAAGTTGGCAAATGTGTCTTTGACATAACTCCTAGTCCCTTCTTTAGTTAAATCTGAGTCTATAAATTCTGGCTTCAGGAATATCTTGCAAGGTGCCATGTCAAGCTTGAAGTTCTTAAACCATCTCTCTTGACCTCTACGAATCTCTGTGACTAAAGATATGACCGCAACAGAAACTAGTAATTCTATACACCAATATTTGTATTCAAACCTGTTAAATTGAGAGCAAATTCCTTACTTACTTGGCTATGACCTCCTTGTACTTTTTCACAGAACCTCTAGCAGCGTGCTTTTTTGAAGGATTCTTCAACTTCTTTATCCTTTGTTAAAGCATCTAAGCCTTCAAGCTCAATTCTCAAACAACAGCCTAATCTATGATTCTTCTTCTCTACGAAAGAATTATGGACTATGCTCACCCTAGGCTTGTTAACTCGACCTTAAGGAAAGCATAAAGTGTTTCTCATGCATGAAAATGACACGAAAATGACCAAGACCAATTCACCCTTACCTTTTCTTTTTGAAATTTGAAAATGAGTTGTGGAAAAATGACTCCTAATGAATCTAATGATGAATGTGAATGGTTGCATGTGATAAGTAAGGTTCATGGACTGGCACCTAATGATGGAACATTAATGGATTCTGGTGGATTTGACAACTAGACAAGATTTGGCATGAATCCCCAATTTCATAGCGCATTTAGTGTAAATTTAGGGTTTTGCGCTATGGAAACTCCTAACTATGAATCCCCGATTTCATAGCGCATGTAGCATATTTTCAAAGTTTTGTGCTACAAAAACTCCTAGATAATTTCGTAGCGCATTCAAGTTTTAAAATGACCAAATACATGACAATTTTGTAATGATGTGGGATCTATAATGGGTGAAACCAGGTTGTTGACCTTTATTTGATAATGGAAATGACACTTAGACTCTATGACTTAGACTCTAAACAGAACATAAAAATAACTTGACCATGACGAACACGAAAATTGAGAAACCATGTAAGTTCTCCATTTTTTTTTTTAAGGAATTTTAACAGTGATAACAGTGGCTCCACTTGGGCTAGTGTGCCCTTGTGGTACATTAAGAATTTACAGTTCCAGTGCTTTATCCATTATGATAAAAATAGATATTTTGTTGACAAGCATCCTCTTCAACTTTTGGGCCTTCACCTCGAGCTTAATATTTTTGTTTTAGCTTGTCATTATTAACAAAAAATGAAAAAAAACGGATATATACAATATTATGAGAGCTTGGTAATACTTCAACAACGGTAATGCTTTATGAACTTTCCATTAACAGGCCCTCCAACATATGATCCTCCATCAATTTCCTGTAGTATAGAAGTGTTGTTCCCATGAAAACCAGCAACCTGAAAAGGACCATTCCATAAATTCTCAAACTTACCGTGTTTTCCTTTCTCTTCAATTCCAGCCTCCCATTTCAGCGCTTTGTCTTGAATATGAAATTTGTCTTCTTTGATATTTTTATCAATCGTGCTCTTAATTCTATTATGAGCATGTTGATGACTATCATAGACTTCAATTCTCCTCTCTTGTAAGGCTATCAGCTTGTTGATTCTCCACTGAATGGAATTTTTCTCTTCCTCAAGTCCTTGAATTAGCTTCATTACCAGTACTCCAATTGATGTTGGAAATATAGCTTCAGCACCATAAGCTAGTTCCTATGGTGAAGTCCCAATTTATCTCTTTGTACAAATCTTATTAGCCTTGTTGCAATCGCCTCTATCTATTCGGTGAAGTAATCTGTTGCTGTAAGAATCTAGCGATGTTGCCCTGATGAATGTGGATGTATCTCTTCAATAAATTCTAGCCCCCACTACTGAAAAGGAGCTTCTACATAAATAGGGATCAAAGGCAAAGGTACAAGCTTCCTTCTTCCTTAAAAAATTTAGCACTCATGACATGCAACAATCTTCTTGTAGATATCCTTAAACATTGTTGGCCAAAATTACCCAACTCTTAGGATCTTGTTTGTTGTAGCCTTACAAAAATTATGTCCTCCACAATCTCCTTTATGAAATTATTCATTAACTTTATCAACTTCTTCTTCAAGGAGACAATTCAACAAAATTCCTCCTGCATCTTTCCAAAATAGATTTTGATCATATACAAAATATCTCAAATATTTCAACTTAACAATCCTTCATTTGGACTTCGTTAGATTGGCAGGAGCTTTATTATGCTGTAGAACAAAAGCCACATCCTTATACCATTCTGAAACCAAGAATTCCTTATTAATTTGGAGCAATTCTTCCTCATTTTCAGAAATTTCTGAGATTTCTGCATTCAAATTTATGTCAAGACAATCCAGATTTGACTGAGTCATTAGCTTTTCCAAGTGTTGACCATTCACCAATTTGTTTGGTTTGATTTCTATATCATACTCTAGCAGTTTGGCTATCCACTTCCCCTCTTACCATCAGGATCTGCTTGTGTTAGAATATCTTTTATTACAACACTTGGAACATATGCCACAATGTGAGAATGCAAAACATAGATTTTGAAATCTTTTATAGCTTTCACCAAGGTATAAGCTTGCTTCTCTAGAATATTGTACTTCAGTTCAACATTTATTAATTTCCTACTAAAGAAAAAATAGGATTTTTAGTACCTTACTTTCCTTTTTGTTGCAGAACTCCAACGATTGTATTCTCAGAAGAAAATGTAAAAATAAGAAATTCCTTGGAAAAATATGGACTGATGTGTACCAGTGGTTGTGTAGGTGCCTTTCTGATTTCGTCAAAAGATTTCTTTGATTCAACTATCTGCTTAAAATCCACTCCTTTCTTTAAAATCCTTGTTATATCCTTCACAATCTCAGCAAAATAAGGAATGAAGTGCCTAACAAAATTCACCTTTCCAAGAAAAGATTGGATCTCTTTCCTACTTCTTGGAAAATCTACCTTTCGAATTGAATTAACTCTATTAGGATCAATCCTAATTCCTTCCTCAGAAATAATATGACCAAGTAACTTGCCTGATGTTAAAGCAAAGATACTTTTAGTAGGATTAAGGGAGATACCAAACCTTCTACATTTCAGCAGAATTTTCTCAAGGTGCTTCAAATGATCTTCTTCTTTCTTTGAAAATACTGTGATGTCATCAAGATAAACAACCACTGATTTATCCTTTTCTTCAGCAAAAGCAATATCCATTGCTCTTTGAAATGTGGCCTCCACATTCATGAGACCAAAAGGCATCCTGGCGTACATGAATGTGCCCCATGGTGTTGTGAAGGTTGTCTTCTCCTGATCATTTGGATGCACAAGAATCCGATTGTACCCTGAGAAACCATCAAGTATAGACATTCTTTGTGAACCAACAATGTTTTTCAGAATTGAATCCATCTTGAGAAGAGGATAGTTGTTTTTTAATGAGGCCTTATTCAAATTTCTGAAATTAATACAAATTCTGATTTCTCCACTCTTCTATCTAACTGGAACCAAATTTGCAAGCCAATTTGAGAATCTGATTGGGACAACGATTTTAGCATCAAAGAGTTTTTTCATCTCCTTTTCAATCAATGGCATGAGAAACAAATTAATTCTTCTTAACTTTTGTTTGAATGGTTTCCCATTCTCTTTAATAGGAATGGTGTGCTGAATAATGGAGGGATCATACTATTTTAAGTCGGCATAACTTGAAGAAAAAAAATCAAAAAACCTTTTTATCATATGAACATATTTGACTCTCATATCAACTGAAATAAACTTTGAAATTTTGATCATCTTTGGTAAATCTAAAATACCCAGATTGCAACTTTCTATTTCCTCTTCATCAGCTTGTATTGTTGGGGATTTGAACACATCATTCTAATTGAACAACTTCTCAAGAGGAATTAGACCCTTTGGTATTGAATTATTTTTTAATTGTAAGACTTCAGAATTTTCTTTAGATTCAACAAGCATGTTTTGTTGATCTACTTGAGTACCTTCAAATTCTTCCTTCAATTCAAAAAAATTCGTTACCTGGTGATCATATTCAAAGGCTTGCCAATTGGTGATATTATCTGGTATAGCTGGTCTATGATGAACTTCAACCTCATATTTTTTAGAAGAATAAATAGGAATGACAAAAAAACTTGCCGAAACAACAAGAGGATCAACAATGGAGTTTTGGTCTCTAGTTTTGATAGTGAAAGAATATGCTTGAAACTTTTACAACATATCTAAAACTAGATTTTTGTATGCTCTCATTCTTACATCCTTTGTTTGATAGACACCCTCAATTTGTCTAATGACCAATTCAGAATATCCAAAGATGGAAATATTCTGGGCCTTCATTTCAACCAAAACTTCTAGGCCCAAAATTAGAGATTTGTATCCAGCCATATGATTTGTGTAATCAAATTCTGTTTGTAAGAGTAAAATTTACTTTCATCACTTGGACTTGTGATCCAAACCCCAACTTCTACCCCTTTGTTTCCATCTGATCCATCAAAGTTCAAAGACCACCATCCTTTCATCTCTTTCTGATCTTCTTGCTGATTTTCTATTTTCATCTCTTCCAGTCTGCTATCAGCTGAGTTATTAAAAAGAATGGCAGATCCAAGTTCAGTATAAAATGAATAAATGGGAAAATTCGGAGGTTTGTCTTTGTTGCTTACCATATAAGCCATTCTATTCTCCTAATATAATCTCCTTTTCTCACCAAAAACAGGGATGGTGGCACAGGTGAGGTCCATCTGCATTGTGCCTTTGATTTTTGTTGCCCATGATCTTGATAGCAACATCCCAAACCTTGGCGGAATCTTAGCCACAACAATGTACATAACAATTGTCTTTTCTAGGATTTGTGTTAGACCAACAACAATATCTTCTATTAAACCAATACATTGGACTCTTTTCTAATCAAAAGAGAATAAATCCTTATATGGCCTTGTTACCTGTAATCCTAACCTCTCCATAATTACTTTGGGCATGAGATTATGAGAAGCCCTCGAATCCAACATAGCATTATGTAAGGTCATGTCATGAATACTAATGCTTACATAGAAAGGAGGAAACTCTTTGTTTTGATCATCTTCTAACCTTGGACCGAAGTATATAGTAGGATTATCTTCTTGCAGATTTAAGATATCAGCAGCTCCTGGTTGTGAATTTAACATCTCTACGATCTTGCTTCTGTATTTATCTACCTTGAGAATCTCACTAAAAGAGAATGATATTTTAATTTTTGCAATTTCATTTTCAAGGTTGAAAACAGAAACAATTTTTCAACTTCTTTGATAGGAGGTGGAGGTTGAGTGTCCTTTTCACCAAGCGGAGAATCATCTTTACCTTCAACAACCTTTGGGGTATCCTTTTTGGCTTCAATAGCCTTTGAAACATCTTTCTTGGGTTGTGTTTTGTTTGTAATAATTGGTACATTTTTGTTTCTAAGGTTGTATTATTCTTGCATCTCAAAGATAGCATGTTGATACCCTTTTAAATAATCTGAAGGTTCTTCTGCTTGCTTGGTCAAATTGGACTCATCATGTTCTTCTTTAGTCAAGAAAATTCCAGACATCTCTTCATCAAGACAATGGATATATTCTTTAGGAATCTTAGGTTCATCTTCTTCATCAACCAAATTCTGCTCAAAAGGAGGTCTCACTGGAGGATCAGGCTGTTGATTCCTATTTTCTCTTGGTCTTTGTTGGTTTTGAGCTCTCCTGAATTGAGGGTTTCTAAATTGAGGTTCCTGCTACACAGTGGGTGTAGAGGTGTTTCCAAGAGCTAACCTATCCATCAACTTCTCCATGGTTTTCATCATTGAATCCAACTTATTTCAGGAGTTGAAGAGGAAGGTTTCTCTTCTTCTTTCAATTTAGCTTTTCCCATTTTTTATATTTTGGTAGCTACCATGTTTTCTTCTACCTTTATTGCATCATTTTGCATATCAGCAAGTGTGGCAGATTCTCTCTCTCTTAGCGAAAGAGAAAAATCAGAATCCAATGCTTCAGCATATCTCATTTGTGCTAAGGCTTCTAGTGGCTTCAAGCGAGCTGGAATTGAGTTCAACACTTTATTGAACCTATTTGAAAATTTTTGAATGGTTTCATCAGGTGCCCTTCTAATATTGTTATACTCAGTAAGTGCTTGAACTGGATTAGTTCTATTTCCCCATTTCCTGATAAAACTATCTTCAAATTCTACCCAATTATGAATGCTTCCCGATGTAAGAGATTTAAACCATTTTCTAACTTCGCCAATAAAGGTCTATGAAAATAGTCTTAGTTTCACATCCTCATCATCAGCTTCCTCTCTGTTAGCAAAATCATTAATTTTCTCTACATGTTCTTGTGCTGTAATTTCTTCATCACCACCCCATGTTGGAATTCTTGCATCATATTTGCTAGGAGGATCATGCAAAACAATAGGGAGTGCAAGTGGGGTATACCTAGCAGGTACAACCATGACTAAAGGAGGAACAATAGTTACAGGGATAACAGGGACAAAGGATGAAGAACTGATACGAGGAGGAGTGCTTGGTCTCTGAAAGCCACAAGGAATAGTAGAAACAAAATATGAGGAACTAATACGAAGAGGACTACATGGTCTTCATAAACCGGTGACAAATGTACTCCAATTTGGAAGAGGTAAACCAGATTTATATTTTAACAAGACTTCAAAAGGATCCAGTTTTTTCATTTTATCTAGGGCTTCCCTTTCTAACAGTAGCTCAGAAGTAACCACTTCCCGAAATTCTTCCTTGTCTTCTTGTGATACTAGGGCTAAGGTATCAATTCCTCTCTTTTGCAGATCTAAGATAATACCAGTGTGTTCTTCTTAGTTTTCTAATCGAAACAACACTTCATATACTTTATCATCAACTATTTTGTCTTCAGGACTTCCTGAGAATTCAGAGAGTAAAGATTTTGAATAAGATGGAGTACCTTGTATTTTCGAAAATCTTCGACTGCCTCTTGAAACAGTGTTTGGATTATCCACAACAGTAGGTGGATTGGGGTTAGAATTTCTCTTCGTGTATATCTCCTTCTTGAAGCCACCTTTAGAAATTTGAAAATGTATTGAGTAACCAAGGTAGATTGCAACCTCGAAAAGTTATATGTGCTCTTGCTACCTTTAGAAGTTCAACTTCTTGATTTCGGGAATGAGTAATATTTAGGTTCCTGGCAGACACACCAAAATGTTATCACAAAACTAGACCCTGATAGGCTGCTAATCAAGAAGAATTTTAGTAACTATTTCAAGCCAAACTTTTGGCTGAGGGTTAGCCTCCTCAATCTGAGAGGGCTCTCTCACTAGGTTAAAGATTTTAGTTTAATATTAGATCTCTAACTCTATGGAAAAAGCAAGTGAAAAAAAATGTAAATGGTTGAACACAATCAACAAACATTCATTGGGATATGGAGTCAGAGTATGTTTTTAGTACAACAACATATTAGCTTACATGGAAGTCAGGGCATAGAGAGTTGTAATCTTATCAACAAAACAGGGACATAATATAGGAAACACAATTTATAAACACATGAAGGAAATTAGAGCATTATAAATGAATTCTAAGTAACATGTGTTCATACCACTGAAAGTGAGAAAATGAGGAAATCCATGAGAAAATCAAACACATAAAACCCCCTCTGAATCTTGAGTAGTAAAGCCAAACTTCTATATTAACATCAAACATATAGCCTTCTACAATAACATAATATGCATGTTTCTTTGAAAATTTCTAACCCTTGGTGCATTACCACCTCTTGCTCTTTATAGAGTTCATTACAATCTTGGATTCCTTCCTCCAACATGAGGGGAATTCAAATTTACTTGACTTTACACCTATTCGTGCTTTAAACAAACTATTAATTACAAGTGGTAGTTAACTAACAGTCCTAGAGTCCTAATACAATTAGGAATACAACTCCTTATTATGTTAGCAACAACCTAGACTTTGGAATAAATTCGATCTTTCACAGCTGCTCCTCTTCCTTAACTTCGACTTTGGTGATGCCTATAACCTCCATGCTGGCCTTCAATCACCTGTCCTTTGACTCTCCTGAAAACTAGGCAACGATCCCCTGCAATGCCACTTTATTCTTCAAGGATATTCTTCGAAGTTTCTGTTGGCCACACTCTCTCTTTTAGTCACATGACACATATTAAATTAATCATAGGACCCTACTCTTACATTTGTGCCAAAACAAAAACTCCTTGAAGTTTCCTGAAGGAAGAAAAATTGGACGAGCTACGAAATGTACTGTTATTTTTGTAGTGCAAGGCTTAGTTCTTGAATATATCTTGCATTCCTTGAGTTCATCTTTACTTATGCTCTAACCATTCTCAAATGATCTTCTTACATCTCTGCACGAACATCCTTCTCAAAAATAGACCCTTTTTTCTTTGAATATTAATCCTAAAACAAAACTGCAGCTACAATAGTTTCATAGCACGGTACGAAACTGTTGTGCACTATATGTCACCTACAACAGTTTCCTAGTGCGGTACAAAACTACTGTGTGAATCAAAATACACAGTTTTTTTTTTTTTAAATTGTCCTTCTTGGGACCTCTTCATAGCTTCATCTTATTCCAATAGGCCACATATATATTTTACATTATTCATCCATAACCAACTTCGAAAAGTAGTGTCCTAATCAAAATTGTGTTAAGGCTTCATCGCATACTGTCCAGTTGTTAGGCCCCTGTACTACTAGTGTAACCCCTTATTGTTATTAGTACAATCCCCTTATTATATTGATTTACCCATGTAGTGCCCATATTGTTACTATTGTGCCCCATAGAAGCCCACTATTGTTATTATTGTGCCATTACATTATTATTATTATGTCGGCTCTGCTTATGTTATGAGCCCTTAGACTCCTATATATAGAAAGGAGGTCTTTTCATTTGTATCATCCAAATTTCAGTTATGTAATGTGAAGGAGTTTGCCCCTCGAAGAGGCTAATTCTACGCGTGATCTCTTCTTTTCTATCTTTTTTGTAGCTGGTTTCATAACATTTGGTATCAGAGCTTTGGATTCTAGGGTTTCGCTGCTCCAAACAAGCCATCATGGAATTTTCGCTATAAATTTGTTTCTGTGACGTTTCAGAAGTCGCAAAAAACACCCATTTGAGAGGAATTGGAGCGGAACTTTGGGTCCAAATTTCAGATCTTTTCGCGGAATATTTTCAGAGATATGATCTGAGGAAGTTGGCCTTTTTGCAGACTCCTGAATTACACGCAAAACAGGTGACCCGGGGAAAATCGTCATAACTTTCTTTCTGAGCATCGGATTGAAATTTCGTTAGAAGATACAGAAAGAGGACGGACTTTATTTTTCATTTATGTATTTTGCAGAGTCAAAGGTTGAAACAATGATACGTGGCACTTCATACAAGTTCGCTCTACTGAACTAGTCTATAATCAGGTCACTGTGGGAGATTTGGTATAACTCTTCATTGGAGAATCTAATTGGGGTCAGACTAGTGGCATTGGAAAGAGGACACAGAGTGCTACTGTAGATCAGAATTTCAGAACTTAAAGATCTGAAAGTACAGAGTTATAGTCATTTCAAAATCGAGCTCCTAAAATCAAGAAAAAGCAAGATGAGGAAGTTTGATGGCAAGGATTTGGTAAATTGGATACGTCAAATGGAGCAATATTTTGATCTAAATGGTGTACCACTGTTACAAAAGGTATGTATTGCATCTTCATATTTAGAACCGGATCAATTTTTATGGTATAAAGGGCTTTGTTCTCGTAAAAAACTTGTTACATGGTCA
>APFE031729776.1:2471-58217 GCA_000404065.3 Pinus taeda | reverse complement strand
AAATATAAAAAAATGTTTTATTTCTTTACCATACCTCTCATTTATTTATATTTTTATTAATTTACCATACCTCTTTTACAAATATGGTATTTGGCCCACAGGATTCACTTAAATAAAACCTCTCTCTTGAGCCTTCATAAATAGAATGAAGGTTATGGACTAAATATAAAAAGAGGTTTTATTTATTTACCATACGTCTAATTTATTTATATTTTTATTTATTTACCATACTTTTGAGTAAGTATAAAAAGACGTTTTATTTATTTACCATACCTCCACTTTACTTATATTTTTATTTGTTTACACCCTTGTATGTATATAAGGTGACTTATGGAGTAAATGTAAAAAATGTTTTATTTATTTACCATACTTCTCATTTATTTATATTTATATTAATTTACCATACCTCTTTTATAAATATGGTATTTGGCCCATAGGATTCACTTAAATAAAACCTATTCTTGAAAATGGGCGAATGGATTCACTTAAATAAAACCTATCCTTGAAAATGGGCGAATGGAAGGTTGTAACTCCTATTTTCAAGGGCTAAATTTACCTTTTTTACCCTCTCCCTTAAAATAAGGTGGGCTATTTGAGGTGATTTGTAAAAATGTACTATGATACAAAATATTCGCCCACTAAAAATTTAAAACCCCTTAATTTCGCCAAAGGGCGAACATTCGCCCCTAAAATTTTCTATGTAACTATGTCATGCTTACAAATATTGGTTATGGCTTCCTGAGTAGTTTTATGCTCTATAACAATGGTCGAGGGCATCAATGTATAGCTAAATTATGTGTATATGTATGTGTGTTCATGCACAAATGCTCAAGAAGCTATCCATCTAATAATTATTTATAATTACATTAAAATGCTCGAAGCCTTATGGGCACAACTATGAGCATAACAATAATTGAAAATTCCACATTTTTTTATTTTTTTAGTTTCTAGTTGAAATTAATCTCAAAAGTAGTTATGCACTTTCTACCTTTTTAACTAAATTGATTAATTTAAAAAATGTCACATTAACAATTGCCATGGAAATGAGTTATGGTTCTTTGGACATGTGGTATTGATAAGCCATGATATTGGTTCATGATATGGTAACAAAGACTATTTATAAATTAAGATAAAGTCGAGTAAATCTAAGAATTAAAAATATTGTTCCATGTTTGTTTCAATGTATATATGTTTAACTTATATATTAATTTTAAAAAATATTTTTAATAATAATTTAAAATAAAATTATTGGGCCAAGTGTCGAGGCCATCTTTGCATGGATGAAATATATGTATATATGTGATAAATTCGGGAGGGGTAGACTCAACTCTATTTAAGTGCCAAGAGTGCCCCACACACACACACACAAAAGGGAATCTTGAGCGAGATAGATCGCATTGGTTGTGTCGACAAAGGCCTTGATATATACACACACACACAAAGTAAAGCTCAAGAGAGATAGGTCACATTGGTTGCATTGACATAGGCCTTGATATATATATATATGCCAAGAGTGCCCCCCACAGACACACACACAAAAGGGAATCTCAAGAGTGATAGATCGCATTGGTTGTGTCAACAAAGGCCTTGATACACACACACACACACACAAAGGGAAGCTCAAGAGAGATAGGTCACATTGGTTGCATTGACATAGGCCTTTATATAATATATATATATTATATATATATATATAGATATATATTGGCTACCCTATAATCTGCTAAGTGTCGAAGACGTTAAAGAAATTTTGAGGTCTAAAATGGTCTAAAAACATAAATGCACAATAAAAATCAACTTTATAGAACCAATAGGTTTCAAGATGATGATTTCAACCATGGGGGATGGATGATTTGCCATTTTTGGATTAAAAATGTTAAAATGATTAAAATTTAAATAAAAATTAAAAAAAATTAAAAACTATTTTTTCAACTCGTATTTTCAACTTATTCCCTTGCGGTTTTACTCAAATTTCGAGCGGAAGCACTCACTGGATACAAAGTTTAATTATTCATCCAAGAAGTACCCATGTTGCATATTTTTGATGGACCCTGCTACGTGAAAAATGAGAAATACATGAAAAATGTGATTGCAAACACATTTTTCCACGTATTTCTCATTTTTCATGTAGCAAGGTCCATCTAACATATGCAACATGGGTACTCCTTAGGTGAGGAATTAGATTATGCATCGAATGAGTGCCCTTGCGCGAAATTTGAGTAAATCTTTCAGGAGATAAGTTGAAAATGTAGTTTTTTTTTGTTTCCCTCTAAAATATGATGATGTAATTTAATCTTATTTTATTATTTCCACTATTATTTTATAATATTCCTTAGGAGGCCCATTTTAGACCTAAAAAATTCTCTAATATATGATGAAGGGGTCAATTTGATTATGTGATGGGAGGAATTTCCATCTTGCCCTGGTGAGGATGCTTGTATGAGGCCGATGAAAGGGAGTAGCCCAAGGTGAGAGACATCAACCTAACATCATTTCAGGGCCTTGGACTCTCGTACCTTGGTAAGATTCGTGGCATGCATAGTCACAAGATGAGCGAAACGAGGCCTTATGTGCAATGGTTAATAGAAAGATCTTCCATCACAAGATGTAAATATTGTCATCTCAATCTTGTGCTTAAGCAAAGTGTTATGCCTTATGTGGTAATGTTGGGAGAGACTAAGGGTGAGATGACATCGAGGCCTAGCGACGGGCTCCATAATAAGAAGTGTTGCAACGTTACACTTCAGAGGAAAAGAGGCTGAGACAATATAACATGGAGTCGTTGCATTGCAAAAGCATTAGGACCTTGGTGGGACCTAGGTTGGGCCATGGTGGAATGATTATGTGGAACCAAGGTGACATGTCACATGGAGGGCAAAAAAGGCCTTATCAAAAGGCTAAGTGGACCAAAATGAATGACATGTGGCAACCTGAGAAAGGGCCACAAGGACAAAGATGACAACAACATGATGTCATCTCGCGTTGACATCAGCTCAGGACCTTGGAGGAGTTGGTAATGTTCATAGCTTGGGAAGGATGATATCAATGGGGTTGAGAGACAAAATCTCTCTCTGGTAGGTTGCGGAGATTTGTGTGTCTCGGGACATCATGATATCAGAGCTTAGGGTAACCCTGCAGTAGAGTGGCATAACATAAGCGCGGGGCGAGGGAGCAAGGGTCTAGAGACGAGAAATCCCCACTCAGAAGTTGACGTGAATATAATTGTCTCGCCTCAAATTTTAATACTTGGTAATTACACATTGCGCCAATGAAAGGGGTGGTGGAGGCCGAGTTTTCATTATAATGGGAAATGGTCATTTTGCAAGACTAAGGGGTGGACCTTTGGAGCTACAAAGTAATGATGTGGCAAGCACCATATGGGCAGGTCGAGTCACACATGACATGAGTTTGATGACATGGACCACCCAAGCTGTGGTGGGCGTATACCACGTGGGGCCATGTGGGTGCCATGTGGCAGCGCCTGCTAACGCGATAAAGAGTTATTGGTTGAATCTTTAAACGACCATAAATTTTGATCTCAGAGTCAAATTAAGCTAAAACGTATATCGTTGGAAAGCTCTCGACAAGCTAAACATGATGATGGTGTTTGATCTAAGTTTTAAGCAAGTTGAAAAATGAGAAATTTTGTAACCCCATTTCCATAATGAGACCTTAGAGGTCAGGTTAGGACTAAGTAACACCTCAACACTTAGCGTGGAAGTTCCAAGGGGGTGGACCTCCAGAGACAAGTAGGCGCTCTAACACGATATGATAAGGTGTTAGGACCTAATGCATAGTCATATTGGTTAATGGTGTGCTATGCTCATGATATATATATATAATATATATATATATTATATATATATATTGGGTGGGGGGGCGCAAGGTTCGAGGGTGAACTCCACTGTGGGTGCCACAAGCCATGAAAGCAGGATGGAAAGGTGTCGAGGGCTTTCCACTATTAACCCATGTTGTTGATTTTTCACTCCGCATATATTTTGTCGATCCACCAAAGGGGGCATATGTATACAAGTATGCATAAGGTCATGTTGTAGCAGTCATCATGAGTGTGTGAAAGGCCCAATGTATATGTGTGTTTGTGTGTCATTGTATTTTTGCTCGATAACATGTGTATGTGAGTGGTCGGTGACTTCTTGATGTGAAATATGCAGGGAATGTGTGGATGTTGTCATTCCTTGGTAATTGCGGGATAGCTTGTATCGTTGAGTTCTTGGGTTACACTGGCGTTGTCGGTTGAATGATGTGCTTTGATATACTTGGAATGAGATGTGCAAATGTTCATATGATTTAGGGAAATCCCTAGATTGCTTTCATCCATGTAGCATAAGCTCAACCTAGTTAACTGTGAGGTATTTATATTTATGTAAATATATATATACACATATATGTCGGTTGGGATGTGGAAATCCCATGGTCTGCGTGTTATATGTGGCAGAGAGCTTCCATGGATTGAAGGCTAGCCGATTCGATATATTGATCATTTGCTATCATTTTTCTTTATGGTTACTTGCCATTGATGGTTATGTGTTGATTGTCGACTGTGTATTGCATGCACATCCATGATAATGATATAATTGTGAAATTATAAAGATGACATATGTTCATGTGTGTGAATTGTTCTCTAGCTAACTTTCTTAGATTGCATATGGCATGGTTTCTAGTCTCGATAAAGAGGATGAACATAATCATTATTGCTAGCCTTGTTAAAGAGGATGATTTTTTATTAGTAATGATGGTCTTGGCAAAGACATTGAATTTAACTAATGATGTTGATCTTAGTGAAGAGGCTAATTTTAAAATTGAATGTTGATAAGCAATTTGAGGTGCGTGTACAACTGCAGGGTAGCATGCTTGGTGTGAGCATGGCGAGGTAATGGTTGAGTTGTTTTTATTTTTTAGTTGCAACAAGAAGAAAAGGGCATGGTCAGTGGAATCAAGCATGAATAACAAAGGGGAAACTTCCTTGGAGTGTTGAAATGTGGCAACAAGAATATTCCAATTTAATTTGTCCTTGAATTAAATTGTGAATTAAAATCAAATTTAGCCTTAACAGCTACTTGACAATAATTAATTAAGTTATTTTGACTTAATTAGTTGGAGAAATTCAAGTTAGAAGTCTTTCTGAAGTCATGCAAGAGTTATCCCTTAAATTAAGGAGATAAGATTGAGTTATATTTGAGTTGCAATTAGTTAACTCAGTTTACTGAATTAAGTCCAGTTAAATTAGTTCCAGATTGTTTGAGGAGCTAATAGAGAGTTAACAATCAGTTGATTGATGCATGCACTCAACTAGTGCTACTCCAGTTAACTAAAGATTCCCTCATCAGAAACTCATGCATGTCTATTCTGAGAAAGACCCAGTTGAGATTAAAGACAAGGACAGTGTACTATCAGTTGCATGTGTTTTCTTATAAAGAAAACTCATGCATGCAGTCAAGGTATCATTCCTTGAGGATTGCACAGTTCTGACAGTGTGTGAGATCAAAGTGTTCCACTTGTTTGAAGGTGAATCATCTCAGAGGAACAACGAAAGGAAATAGGAGCTTGGAGGGTAGAGAGGAAGGCTTGAGAGAAGCCAAGATTTCCTATGAGCATCTGTGAGGATTGTACTAAGAGCTGGCTAGCTGTGAGAGCTAAGGCTTTGTATAATTCCTATGTATTTCCACCTTGCATGATAATACAGATAGTGGGATTTTTAGCTGAGGCTTTCCCCAAAGTATTTTCATGTGTCTTGTGCATTGATTCTTCTTCTTCTGGTTATATTGTTCAGCGTGATCTTTAAGCTTCTGCAAATTGATAGTAGAAGTAAGTTATAGTATTCTGCTTTGATTTATATTACATTATCGGGTTAACCTACATTCAGATTTTCTACATGGAGGAGCAGAGACCTTCAAGAACTTGACGGTTGAGTTGAAGACCTATAAGGAAAAAATTAAGAAGCTCATCAAGAAGCAGTAAGGGTTAGAAAAATTGAACTCAATGTTGCAAAAATGCATGTAGGGGTTGTTGCAATGGGCTTTATCCTCAGAAGACGGAAGTCTTGCTGACAACGCTATAAAGAGGCCTCATAAGATTGAAAAGGAAATAAAGCCAATCTCATGCCGGTTTTATGGGGGGGACATTTGAAAAAGGACTGCCCCAATAGATAGAAAAGGAAGAAGAAGGATGGTTTTTGTTAGCCGCAGGTACATGAACCAGTAGTGAGTAATGCCAGAGGAAAGAAGGGGGCATCCCTTCACGGCCTTTGATATGCATCTACATATGTATATAAATCGAAAGGCCCCTCCATGAACTATTTTGAGGGGCATCGAAATTTTGAAGTGACATAAAAGCTTTGGAAAGAACTCCACTTGATTTTGTATATAGATATATGTTTACATATGATAGCGAAGGAGCAAATGAAGAACTCATGAGGATTGAGTTGATTTTGGATTTATTGTATGTTTCATGTGTTTTTCACGGTTGGATTTATATTCTATTTGTTGCTTAATTGTTGATTATACGCATGGTCATGTTGTTTTGTTTGGGATTTTTTTGATGTCACGAGCTTTCATGGTTCTTCATCCTCTTCATGATTCTTGCCTTTCATGTTTCATGTTTTGGGGTTTAGGAAAAAAAAAATTGGGTGTGGAAAAAAAGTAATGCGGCTTAGGGGAAGCATTGAGTGAAACCCAACGAAAAATATCACTCAGATGAAGCTCGGTGTATTAAATAAAGGGCAGTGGAGCGTATAAGGGAGGGTAGAATAACTAGGCATGCGAGTTGGGTCTATATGAATAAATGAACAATGATATGACAACAATGAAGGTGGCACGCAGAAGGGAAAAAAATTCTCGAAATGTTGACATGACAAGTTTACTAATGGGTTCCAAGTAATATGGAACACTGTTAGGAAGATGGGCAAGAGAGGCCACTGTTGAAATTTATGCTGCAAATAATGCTCGTGGAAGTTGCAGTGAGCATGAGTGAAGAAAATATATGCAGGTTGAAAACTAACTGTGTGAACAACATGAGAACATTGAATAGAAAAAAAATATGCGCTAATACGCAAGTAATGACAACAAAGTGGAAAAAGGAATTTGGGTAAAGAATTCCTTTAGGCTAAGTTGGAAAACTATTGTTCTCAATTTTATGCATGCTTTGCATAACTACAAGAGATCTTCTTAAACTTGATTTTATTTGAAATCTTTTGATGTGTGTTATATGCATGAATATGTTGATGATTAAATAAATGAATGCATTCAATGCCATCATAATTGACAGGCTGTTGTCAGATATCACTCTTGTGGAATGTTGATTGATTATACTTAGAAATTTGATGCATATATGAATGCCATGCTTGGAATAACATAACGAAGTTATCAAATGAAGTTTCCAGTTGTGTGAAAAATCTAGTGAGTGAGTGTGTGTGAATCCTTTCTAATAATCATTATTGTTTATGATATCATGTGCCATGTTTATATTATGATAATGAAAAAGTTGATTGTGGGACATACTAACCACTAACATATATTGGGGTTATGTTTTAAATTCGATGAGAATTTCCTTATGATGAATCCCATGAAAAATTTTATATCATGGTGTAGGAAGAGCATTGAGTTGCCGGACATGGGTGTATGGGGCTGACAACAAAGCTAACAATAGTGGCATTAAAGAGATCCAACTAAACATCAACAGATAGAGTCGAAGACCATAGGAACAAGGCCATTGTGGCAATTAGAACCTAATGATGTCCACTAATTGCCATGAGGTATGCCATGATAGGGTAAGGTAGGGAATTTCGTATGTTGTGAGGGCTCTTCTTGGGCAAGGAAGATGAACCAAATCACTCGAGGGATTGGGAAACAGAGAAGGGCATGCCAAGACATAAATTGGTTTTAATAAGTCATGAGCATGTTAATTGGGATCAAGGGTACATTGAGTGTGTCCCGAGAAGCAGTGAGCCAAAGTTGTTCACTTAAGGAGGACAATGACATTGGATGTTGGGGGTAGAAAACACTCCAAGAAGCAATGATCAAGTTGGGCAAGGTGCAACAATAAGCCATTAAGAAAATGCTTGGTTTGAAGGGTTGTTACACCCATTAAGTTGTTGGGTAAACCACTATGGATTTGGATGTAGATGTAAATGAGCTATAATTATAAACCTCACTATTAAAATTTTGTGTCCAGGAACAGAAAATCAAGGATGGTGTTCCTCTAAGGGGGTGGGGTTTGTGACAATCCTTTTGGTAAAACTCCCTCTTGTAAATATTCAGAAATATTGTTGTAATTCAATTTGTGGAAATGTAAATGCAAATTGACTGGCTAAGAAATGGGACACAGAGTCAAAGCTTTGGGGAGGAGATTGCTTGGGAAAATTGGAGGAAGTTGGTTATTTAATACCAGTCATGGGCTGATTGGTGTGCCTTTAATGAGCTGACTACATATTTATGAAAGGAGAGGAAGTGTGTGAGCTTCACCAAAAATAGAATGGACGAGCCTATACTGCGCTTGGACAAGTCCACTAGCAAAGTATTGATCATTAAAAGAGGAGACAATGCTAACAGGGTAGGTTCTTCTCAAGCAGGAAAAACAATAGGGAGGAACAACAATAGGAGAGAGAGCGTAAAGAGAAAAGAGGAAATTATCTAAATAACTTTGGAAGGATAGCAATTGAGGAGGACGCATAGATAGTTCTTAAGGGAAGAAAGGAAATGTTAGAAAAGAAGTTCAAGGGCCATTCGAATGATACAACATATGTGGTAATGGTGGATTGGAGAATAGAGAGAGAGACAATGTTGGCAAAAAGGGGGTGGCAAGGACTTGTGGACCGTAGTGCATTGGGATAGCACAATGGTGCTACGTGGGAACAAGAGAAGACTCCATAGATCGGGATTAGGTTGTGGCTACATATAGTGAGTGTGGAAGACATTATTCAGTGTGTTATGATTCTCAGTTCAAGGTGGAGGCGGTGTGGTCTCTGGATCCCCTGTAACCACTGGTTGTTTGGATTATTTTCCCTTGAGCACTCCTCATGTTTTGATCCGAACTCGGGGTTGATTGGCTAAAAGAAAGGCTACAATGTAGTCAATCTAAGGTTGGGTGGAGAGTTAGAGTCCCAAATTCAGTTGTTAGTCTCATCTATAATACAAGGTAAGTGTTTTCTTATGATAATGTGAATGACATTTTCACTGTGATGTTATATTATTGTCATATGGCATGTGTTGCTAATGAGAATGTTCTTATTCATTATGAAATTCATATGATTGCTTGAATGATAAATATGCATGGGTGGGAGGCTTGATGCTCCCTGTAACTCTCTCATGCTGACAAAGATTAAGTATGGATTCCTGAGTAGTTTTATGCTCCATAATAATGGTCTGGGGCATCCCTATATAGCTAAATTATATATATGTGTGTGTGTGTGTGTAAGCTCAAGAAGGATAGCACATATTTGACTAAGTGTCAGAGGTCATCTTTGTATAGATGAAAAAACTCAGAAGGGAAAAACTCAACTAAGTATCAAGAGTGCCATAATATATATATATATATATATAGATACATACACACGGATTAGGAGGGAGTCGTAGAGGTAAAGTATGGAGGGTGTTCCCCCGTTTATATATATATATTAGCCTCCCCATAATCTGTTGAGTACCAAAGGTATGATGGAGGGGTCACTTCCGTTATGTCATGGGTGGAATTCTTGTCTCGCCCTAGTGTGGATGCTTGTAATGAGGTCGATGAAAGGGAGTAGGTCAAGGCAAGAGACGTCAACTTGACGTCATCTCAAGGTCTCGGACCCTCGAACCTCAGCAAGGTTCGTGGCATGGACAGTCGCGAGAGGGGTAAGACAAGGAGTGATGGGTAGTGGTTGATGGAGGGATCTTTTGTCACGAGACGTAAATTTTGTTGTCTCAATATTGAGCTTGAGCGAAGTGTTGTGCCTTACGTGGTAATGTTAGGGGAGATTTGTGCTAGATGACGTGGAGGCCCAAAGCGAGGCTCCAAAATAGGAAGTGCTGTGGCCTTGCACTTCAAAGGAAAAGGGGTTGAGACAATATAACGTGGAGTCGTAATGCAAGAGCACTGAGACCTTGATGGGACCTAGGTTGGGGCCATGGTGGCATGATGACATGGAACCAAGGTGACGTGATGTATGCAGGGCATGCCACGTGGAGGGTAAAAAAGGCCTTATCGAAAGGCTAAGTGGACCAAAATGATGGCGGCCTTGGAAAGGGCCACATGGATGAAGATGACGATAGCATGATATCATCTCAGGCTTATGTCATCTCGGGACCTTAGAGGAGTTGGTAATGTACATAGCTCGAGAAGGGCCAATATTGGTGGGGTTGAGAGATGGAATGTCTCTTTGGCAGGTAGCAGAGATTTGTGTTCTCAAGACCTCGAAGTAACCCTAGAGCAGAGTGGCATAACATAAGGGGAGGGCAAGGGATTGTGAGGCAAGAGACGGGAAATCCCCGCTCGACAGATGATGTGAATATAACCATCTCACCCCCAAGGTTTATTGCTTGGTAATTGTGCATTGTGTCGATGAAAGGGGTGGTCGAGGTCGAGTTTTCATTATAATGGGAAAGGATCATTTTGCAAGGCTAAGGGGGTTGATTGACGGGGCCACGAAGTGATGATGTGGTAAGCGCCACATGGGCAAGATGAGACACACATAGCATAAGTTTGATGACATGGACTACCCAAGCTACGGTGAAGGTCTGCCATGTGGGGCCACGTGGGTGCCACATGGCAGCGTTCGCTAACATGGTAAAGATTTATGGCTAAATCTTTAAACGGTCATAACTTTTGAGCTGGGAGTCGAATTGAGGTAAATTTTATAATGTTAGAAAGCTCTCGATAAGTCGAACGCAATGGTGGTGTTTGATCTAAGTTTTAAAGAAGTTGAAAAACAAGTAATTTTGTAACTTCATTTCTATAATGAGACATTAGAAGTCAGGTTAGGACTAAGTAACACCTCAACACTCAGCTTGAAAGTTCCAGGGGTGGGTGTGAGTGTTACATGCTTGTCAGCCTCTGCTACACATGCTCCTTGATTGGCCTAGCTTTGTTGTTGTACTCTACTACACTTGCACCCTGATTGGCCTAATTAGTCTCTATTGCCGGTCTCTGTTACGATTGTTGGCTTCTGTCGTTAGCCTCTGTTACACTCACTGGGCAATGAAGGTCAAGGAGATTGGAATTGTGGGAAGAAACTCTATTTTTTTACAACCATGGTTCAGGTAAGAGGGCATGCTAGGAGAGGAGGGCAAGGACAAGGGCGCCAACCTCCACCACCTTAGCATAGTTAAGGGGTGGAGTAAATTAATGATTACATGCCTCAGCATATCAAACGCATGGTCGTCGACATGGAAGCTTAAGAGCTTACGAATACTGACAATGGTCACTGGGCTATCAATAACTTGTTGGGTCGTCAACTAGGGGACCAAGAAGAGGTCCTACGTGTTGTGGAAGAAAGAATTATGGACATGGACTTCCATCTAGTCCAAGCTTGTTCAAATGGGAGGGTTTTGTCAAGGGCTTTGGGAATTCAATTCCTTCCTCCCCCACCTCCACCTTCATCTAATTCACCGAGAACTCAAACAACTCAAACTCACTCTTTCAAGGATCCAAGCCTCCCAGTCCTAAGATCCTAGGGCCTCCAAAATCAAAGGAAAAGCAATTAGGTAACCTTGGCACTTTTGGCCCTGCAGAGAAATCACAAACTCCAGCTAACAAGACCATTGCTATATACAATCTGAAAGGTGAAACTTTGCCGCATAACGCCAACACCAGCTCGTATGGCATGTTTTTCAAATGAGAACGACCTTCATGGCTACCAGAAGGCTACGACGACCCTTTCCAATGCCTCACCCAACATGACCAAGCCCATTAACAAGTTCCAAGAAAGACTTTCTTAGTTTCTGCTCATTTATTGCTTTTCTTATGATCTTTTAATGTCATTGTTTACACGTCTCTATTACACATGTTTTTGTTAAGGTATTATGAAGTCAAAAACGGTTATCAGGCTTCTCAGAAAGACCATCTGGTTTCCCAATTTAGGGCAGATGGTCTTTCCCAAACATGCTCCAAGCTAGTATGGTTTTGATACACATAATGTATTCATCTCAAACATTGTCTACTCATGTTAAGTCATTCATATACTCTGTAATTTTTTGAAAATCTAATAATTTTACTCAACCCAAGTCTATTAAGAATGATTATGTTTATATAAATTTGAAATTTGAAAAAAATTATTTGAGAAACATATAAAAATATAAGATAAATGTAAATCTCAAATTTTATGTTCAAATTCACAATTAATGTGTTGAATTATAATAATAGAAAAACTCTACTCATCTCTAAAATTTAAAGTTCAAATCCTTCCTGAATTAACCATATATATATAAATGTAATATGTAACCTCCTCTGCCTATTCTTTTAATAAAAAACCAAAAAAAATCTTGGAAGAACAATAACAGCTACTCATCAACCAAACAAACAGATATTAACCCATTCCTCCAGCGGGGCAAATAAAAACAAAACAAAAAACTTCGACGAAAAATAACAGCTATTGATCAGCTGATACCAACTTCAAAATTAAACCACTGTAACTCTACAGTCAGTAATGGAACGGAATTATTCACAGAACACTCACTCTACCATCTCTCCCATGCAATTCGCAACAAAGATTTGAAATTTCTACAGGAATATCCATCCTGGACCCCGGTGATCATATGGATCTGAGCCATGTACACTGATCGTCGGAGTGAAAGGAAAAGTTTTGAACGGTGGGGCTGCACCTTCTCGACTGAAAGTAAGTGGGGAAGGGGAAGGCATAGAGGGATCCGTCCGGATGCCGAACTCCCGGAAGTGCAAGACAGATGGTGACAATCCTCTTTATTAAAAGCGATTCCTTCTACTGATAAACCCAAAGTCCACTGGATAAAGACAATCTCCAATAATATTTCCGGAAAAGAGAATGCCTTCGGATGGCTTTATCCAACAAGAATCCATAAAGGCTGTTTCCGGCCTATCTGCGCTTCCACACATTACCAGAAATCGAGGAGTTTGACGGTTGAAATTCCAAAATTAAATGCCAAATTGTTGGATTAGTTTGAAGGTATAAATTTTGGGCTTTTTTAGGTTGATAGGCATTTTTATTTTGGAATTGGAAAAGAGTTTCGATCTTATTAATCTGTTGCATTTAATTATCAATTTCATTTTTAATCTTTACCATCCAATTTTAAACTGTAAGAAAAATTAACAACCATATTAATAATCTGATACCAAGTCTCTTCTGGATAAATCACAAAGAAATTTTAAGGTCGAAAAATTCAAAAAAAAATTATCAGGTCAGAGATAGATAGCCTGGCCTAACTAGCAAATAAATAAAGTAGAAATACAATGGTTAAATCCAAAAAAATGATTAAATCAATAATCCTCCACTTAAATTTTGTGCAAAGGCTTGCTTTTCTAAAAAATCATCAAGTAAGAGATAGATAGCCTGGCCCAAAGAGCAAATAAATAAAGTAGAGATACAACTGTTAAATCCTAAAAAATGATTAAATCAATAATCTTGACTTATATTTTGTGAAAAGACCTGCATAAATTTGGATAGACGCTAACTTTAATAAATCTGCATATTTACATTTTTACTCCTACCTAAATTTATTGAAAATTAAGTGAATTGAAATAGAAGTAACTCTGAGTAAATATGTTTATTTATTTGAATATAAAAAATGTAAAATAATATATATTTTGGAATTGGAAGAAAGTTTCCATCTTAATAAATATGTTACATTCAATTATCAACCTCATTTTTAATCTTCACCATTCAATTTTAAAACTTGTTGGAAAGCTTATAACATCAATAATATTCCTAACTAAATGGTGTGTAAGGACCTGAATAATTTTTGGTGGATACTATATTTGGTAAATTTGCATTTTTACACTTCTCCTTTTACTTAAATTTATCTGAACTTTTTTTTTCATATTTATATAGTAATTCTTGGTAAATAATATTATTTATTTAAAAATAAAAAAAATGTGTAACATTTTTTTCACAAAATGTGAAACTAAGTACCTCTTTTCCCTGGATATACGTCGGATTATACCTATTTGCAATAGAGTAATAATAATAGATGAATCTTGTAGTAAATTTGTTGTCTCTGGATTTTCTTCATAAATAGTTTGTTGACATATGAACCAAGTTCTTCTCATCCAAAATCTGAACATGATAAAATTATACATTTAAAAGTTCTGCGCCATCCAGATCCTAAAAATTCGACTAAATTTTCAAATCCGTTAAACTCTTTCTGTGTTGGGGAATTCCAACAATGAAAAAAAAAAAACTTATTATAAAAAAATTTGATGGTGCCTACCTGCAACGACATCCAGATACCAAGGGCACATGAACATCAAGTCTGAAACGCAACGCAGACATTGAATATATTAACTTGAAGTTTCGATCTACACAATTTTACAATCTCGTAAATCAATTCAGCTACCAAAATATATATAGGGATGTAATTGTACAATGCAAATCATGAATTAAATTTGTCAATGAAACAGAACAGAACACAGCGATCTAAATCCTCAGAAGAAAAATGCTCAGCTCCGGTCCTCCAGTCCCATCAGGATTCATCATGTAAAAGGCCTCGGAATCTCTGGAACCCACGACTCTCTCAAACCTGGCTCTCATGTACATGAGCTCCCCCTCCGATCCCTCTTCCAACGGAAGCACCCCGGCGCCCATGGAAATGGCCTGGACCATGCCCAGAATATGAGAATCAGTCTCTGTGCAGTTTCTCCTCATGGCATAACCCGTCTTTCGGCCATTGCAATACATGGTCCAGATGGGTTCCTGAAACAATTTCCCCCTGCCCGCTGTCCTTTCGCATTCCAGAGCAATTCTCACAAGCCCGGACGCCATTTCCTTCACAAGGGAATTCGTCGGAGTCGCGAGCTCCAGGAGCAAAACGGGCTGAGCCCGCGGATCCTCCTGCACCACGAAATGCACGTGACCTCTGCGGTGCCCATACAGAGTCCCTGTCACTCTGCTGCCCAGAGAAGGCTTATCAGATGGCCCAGCAGGCATTCCAATCGCTCTGCAGGAAGCCGCCATCGGAAGCGGGATCACCCGGAGGAGAGACCGCAAAATGGATGAAACCTTGTTGGTTTTCTGGGGTTTTGGTGCAAATGGGACCAATGACTTCTCAGAATGAAAATCACAATCCATATTCATCCCACGCAGGGTGCTTGCTGCTGATAAAAAACTCTTGCTGCTATTTCCATTGATGGTGCTGCTGCTACGTTCGCCATCATCTGGTGACATCTTCAATATTTTCCCCCAAATGCCCTAAATGAAATCTATCAGAGCGCTACCAGTTTCTCTAAATCCATAACCATTTGAAGACCTAAAATCCCCTTTTCCAGAACAGCTTTAACCACGAAAACACGGGGAATCCTGAAAAGACCCAGCGCAGCTTTTGGCTAAAGATTAGGATAGTGACAACCCTGCAACTCACCTTTCAGCACTCACTGAAACCCTTGATAAGGCAACAGGGCCACTAAGCTCTCAAAAGGAACAAGTTATTGGCAAAGCCCAGAAATATATTACAAAGAATCAAATACAGAAACTCCAACTTTAACTCAAATACATACCCAAAACAACTTTTCCCATTTTTTTAATCCAGAGATCATCCAAAACTCATGATCCCCTCTTCTTGATTCTTAGAAAATGAGAATGGAACCTGAATTGAACCTGAGATAAAGTCCTACCAGTCAACCCAACCGACACTGACTGAAACACAGAGACTGCAATAATACACAGTGGGGAATAGGTATCCATCCAAGCATGCAATATGGGTGTGAATTTCAAGCCCTGAAGAGACCATGCTTAGCTTTGAATTTGTGAATCCCAATGCTGCCTTAATCATTTCTACACATTTTAAAGAGATGTTAGGCTACAAGGAAACACAGCCATCATTAATTCAGCCCCGCCTAGCAAGCCAAATTTGGAAAGATGTATATATACTCCTGTGTATATATCGAAGCCAGCAGACCCTCAATATGTATATAAAATCAAACTTATACTACCCATTGCGTATATACCAAGGGCCTAAGGTACTAAGTATTGGAGCAGGCACTGGACATGAGGTTTGCAATGATGAAGAATACATATGCACAGAAGCACGCGGAGGCGGAGGTGAAGGCGGAGCAGGGAATTCCTCATACACGCCGGTCCCAGGCGTAGAAATAAAATACCCCCAAGTGTAAAATCCTCCCCCTTTCCAGAATTTGACAGCACTGCCAACGATTTGTGCGGCATTACAGGGATCCTCTACGCTACACGCCCCAGTTCCATATTTGGCCCCAGTATCATCGCCTTGTCTTTTGGGAGCCCAAAAAAAAATTAAATAAATTGTGGGATTAATCTTGCCGTTGTGTTGCCAAAATTGAGCCGTTAATATTTATTAACTGGCCTTTCGAGTTGATGGTTTGTGATGTAACATTAAGCGTCCGGCGGACGGGACGGAGTGGTGACGGCGGTGACGGCGGGGACCTGTTCCAGCGGCGTTCCTCGCTGCGCCGAACGACAGATCAGGGATCACGACTTTATCCTTCAAAATCTTCACGTACTTTGGATGCGATTAGACGGTTGCCGGCTTCCGTTGTCAAAATATATCGAGCTTTAGGGGTTGAATATTAGACATTGGGCTGAAAAACGGGACCTATGGAAATAAAAGTAAAATGCCAAGCCCTAGGGGATAGGGAGGCCGGGCGTCTATATCCGACAACGACAATGAACCACTTTTTCCCATTAGACACGATGGGTTATCAGCGCAAAGGTAGAGAAATTTGTTATCATGTGGAGTACAAACCCCTCTTGGCATACGTGTTGCTATGCTGATCTTGGGTTTGCTAGCACCCATGACTTGTGGTCAGGGTTGTGCCAATTCGTTATTGAATTAGGAGCTCATCATCAACTCATTGGGATAATGTGAGAGAAGATCTTATCCTGGATTGCATAGGGAAATTGTAAATATGCATGTAATTGGTGAAGAGGGGTGGTTCTAATAAGACATTAATGATTAAGATTGTCTAGTTTTAAGACTCTAAATTGCAAAGAAAGGTGAGAAAGGAAATAAAGGTTGGCATATCAACTCTCTCAAAAGTATGAGCATTGATTTTAAATTGTAAAGGAAGGTCATAAAGGAAATAGAGGTGGGCATATCAACTCTCTTAGTCTAGGGAGGGGATGTTGGCATATCAATTCTTTTAGTTTAAGTATCTGACTCTAAATTGTAAAGAAAGGTCAAAAAGGAAATAGAGGTTGGCACATCAATTCTCTTAGTTTATGTGGTTAAATACAAACATGTTAAAAAATCAATCTTTCAAATTACATTGAGATTAAATATAAACATGTTAAGTAAGGGAATAACAATTAATCACACTTAAATTACAATATGATTAAATACATACATATAAAGATGTAATGTAGATGTATAATAAGTTAATTTATTTTCTAAATTTATTGATGTTGATAGGAATATTATTATGATAAATTTTAATTTCTTAGGTATGCCCTTTTTATAGACAGAGATGAATCAGGAGATTGGGGGATTTGAACCTCGCTCACACATAACACTTCATTTTCACGCCATCACTTGTTGCATATTCATATTTAACATGATCAATTTACAACAAAGAAAAAGAAGTGGTGTCTTTCGGAAATTATTGCTACATTTATCCCATAAAATATTGTAAGCAGAATAAATGGCAAGGATATTGTGAATCACACATAGTTTTCAGAGGTCTAGCGAGATGGGCATGGACAACAACAGGTAGGAGATTTAAATCAAGTCCAAGGAATTTATTGATTTGTTATTGAATTAGCCACTAAAAATCCAATAATTGAGAAAAATTGTAGAGTTGGAATGAGAATACATTGGACTTGGTTTAGCATTGAGAAGGATCCAAATATTGATCACCATACATTGGACTTGGGTTAGCATTGAGAAGGATCCAAATATTGATCGCCTACATGAACGGCAACACTCTGGTTATAGGTTTAAATCACATGGATAGATTCAATGATTTACCATTATTCCCTATCACAACCATCATCAATGTCGTTATATAATATAAATAATATGAACAAACTCTAGGAAGAAGAAATGTGGCCAATGAACATCGAGGAAGGTTATCACAACTTCAAAGACAACAATTCAAAATATAGTTTACAAAAATATAATACAACAAAACAAAATGTACATTTTCCCTTTTCATGAATGCTTTTATTTTTGCTAAACTGATAATACCATATATTATCTATTTAAGTAATATACAATTCAATGCTACACTTCATATCTAATTAGATATATAGAAAAAAATCAAGTCATTTTCTATATGTTTCTAACTCTCTATATATTGATTTGTAAAATAAAAGTCATCTTTTATTTCATGATTTTACAAGATTGAGGGAGATCTCCATATCCTCTATCTCTTAACTAAAAAATGTGCCCCTTTCCCTCTTTAGTTTTATCCCTTTAATTATGGTTGGATATTTAGACATCATTAATTAATTTGCATCATCCACTAAAGTCTATAGCACTATGTCCATTTATGATTATAAATTATATGTCTCATGTTTATGTGTTTTCATTTCAAAGTAGATATCTTGCTTCAAGGAGATTAAAGGAAGGGTCATTGTAATATTTGTCATAATTGTATTAATTTCATCAATGCAATGCTCAATATATGGGATACAAAAATTTGTCAAAATTATACCCATTGTTGTCAGGTGTCTTATTTGGGTCTAAACAATGGTTTAGGATGTTTGAATAGACTTTCTGCCAAGAGGGTTTAGTAATTTTCCGTGTGAAAGATAATGAGATCATAATCCTCGAGCAATATGTCACCACATGCCCAACAAAAGGCTATATTCCCATAATCTAGTAATTATGCCCAAACTTTTCCCTATGTCTCCAACGCAATTTTATCAGGAAGGCTTTTACTTAAATCAACATAATTGGAGACAAGGTTATAAACTTCTAATCCAAAGTGTTGTCAATGGCTCAAGAGTGTATATTTTCTAAGGGAGACTATGTAATCATACTTGTATTAGGATCTTTGTCGAAGATTCTGCGTGAGTTAAAACTTGATGGCACGTGTTACTAAAGAGGCTAGAGTCATCCATAAACTAGTGTCCCTTGTTAACATGTGCTTTGTCTAATTCAATGACAAAATGAAAAATGAAAAATAATTTTCAATTCAAATGGATTATTATGGCATATATTGAGAATGAGCCCTAAGACTCTAATATTTATGTTTGGATATTTTTAATATTGGCCATGGTCCATTGGATTTAACCATTATATATACAAATTATATTATGTCTAGTTGATATTACTAAGCTTATCCCATCTTAAGTCAAGTTTAAAAAATAATGGCATTTTTGCCTTCATTAGACAAAGGAAAGGGTGAGTAAAATACCTGGTGCCTAGGAGAGGATTGATTGGAGTGGGAGATGTTCTTGAGCAAAGACAAGTCTTGTAAATAGACATGTTTATTGGCATTCATACCTTTTGGCATCATCTTCCAATATTTGAGCTTGTATCTAGGATTAAAGTAGGTCACCACATTATTCTCAATGCTTCCACAAAATAGAATACCAAGTGAATGGATCAAAATTCTTAACTTTGATATCATCTTCCAATATTTGAGCTTTTATAGGATTAAAAGAGGAGGTAGCCACTTTATTCTTGACGCTTCCATAAACATAGATTACCAAGTGCATGGCAAATTCCTTATGTTTGTTGTAACTGGTGAGAGTGTGCCCACCTTCTAGTTGCTTGCTAGGGAAAATAAGTCTTTGATCACTCTAAAATACAACATTTTGGCATCAAAATTTGCATTTGGAAAAACGTATGCAAATGAAACTTCTAGATTTTCTTTTTGGTCTCAATGTGTCCTTTTAACACATTATGCATCTTTAATATGCCTTATTTGTGTCTATGTTGCCTTTAAATTTGTATTCTCTTGTATCCAATTTTGTTGCTATATTGCATCCCAATTTTCATCTCTTTTACATCTATTTTTTATCATAGGTTAATAAAGAGGCAAAAGTCAACCGTAAACTAATGTATCTTATTAACCACATGTTCTCTATCTCATTCAAACTCAAATTCAAAATTAAAAAATCATTTTGAACTCAGCTTGATTATGACAATACCTACCAAGTATGAATGCCGAGAATCAGATACCTATGTTTGAAGAGTTTTAATTGATGATCATAGGCCATTAAATTTACTTAACACATATACAAATTATATTGTGTCTAGGATGATATTCTTCTACTAACTTAGCCCATTTCAGGTCAAGTTTCAAAAATGTTGGTTTGCCTTCATTACAGGGAAGGAAGGGTGAGTAGAATGCTTAGTTCTTGGGAGATGAGTAATTAGAGTGGGAGTTAGTCTTGAGCAAACAAAAGTATCATGAATCAATAGTCTTCTTTGATATCATCTTCCAATAGTTGAGCTTTTATAGGACTAAAAGAGGAGGTCACCACTTTATTCTTGATACTTTCACAAACATGAAATCTCGAGTGCATGGTCAACTCCTTATGTTTGTTGTGATTAGTGAAAATGTGCCCACCCTCTAATTGCTCACAAGGGAAGATAAACCTTTGATCATTACTACAATACAACATTTTGGCATCCAAATTTGCACTGGGAAAAAGGGATGCATGATAAACTTTTGGAGCTTTTTTTGTCTCCATGTGTGCTTTTGACAAATTATGCGTCTTTATTATGGCTTATTTGTGTCTACGTTGACCTTAATTTTGTGTTCTCTTGCATCCAATTTGTTTCTTTTTGGCATCTCAATTTCACCACTTTTACATCTAATTTTGTATCCCATTTGTGTTGTTTGGCATATATTTTTCCTCTCATATCAATCTCCTTGTCTTTAGATCTTCAATGAGTTATTGTATGCCTAAATTTGATTTCATATGCAAGAGTTATGATCTAAGAAGTTTAACTTTATTTTCCAATTTTACATTGTTCCTAACTCTTTATGTTATAGTTTGTAGTCTCTTTGCATTATAATATTTCCATTTTGGCAACGTCTTGTAAGAGATAGAGGCCTCAAACTCTTATTAGGTCCTTGAGGAATAGATAATATGATATAGAATTAGACATCTATTCTCAAATATTGTGTTTATTTTGTGTGTATGTGTCGTTAATGCTTATGAGTATGTCGTTTATGTGGGTGTGTGAATGCTTGTGTATGAAGGTATATGGGTTTGGCAAGCAAGTGTGCCACTTATGTTTAAGGGCATTGCTTTTGCATATAAGTGCATCACTTATGTGTGACTGTGTTTCTTATGTGTATGAATATGTCACTTATGTGTGTGAGTGTGGCAATTTATGTCTAAATATGTCACTTATGTGGGTGTGTAGATTAGGTGTGAACATGTCTATTATATGGGTGTGTAAGGTAGGAATGATGGTTTTACTAATGTATGGATGTGGATGTGTCACTTATAAACACATAAGAGATGTAGTGAGTGTTTCATATGTGTATGATTGTGTGACATATGTGTGTCAGTATGACATTTATATTTTCCATATGTCACTGATGTAGTCGTGAACATGTCACTTATATAGGTGTGTGTAATAGGCATGATTGTGTTGTTAATGCATGGATGTATCACTCACAGATACATACAAGATGCACTGACACACATATAACAACACCATTACTCACACAATAGATATGCAATCACACCTAGGTGGCCCACTCACTGGTGAAGGAAGAACTCATGCAACTAAGCGTTGTTTATGTGTGAATTTTTCACTCATACAAATAAGTGACACACTTACATATGATGCATTTGTGTGAGTCTGTATAGTATGTGTGAATGTGTCACTTAAGAGTGTGTGTGTGTCTGAGAGAGAGAGAGACTTACGTGTGTGGGTGTGTCGGTTACATGTGAGTATGTCACTTATGTGTGAGTGTATTGCTTATGTGGGTGTGTGGGAAGTTATGCACATGACTTACGTTATATGTGCCTTATGTGTGCTAGTGTATCACTTATGTGTGGTTGCATCTGTAACAACCTTGGGTTAAAAGTCCATGTAATAAAGTTAATAAAGGAAAAATAATAACCAAGGTTATGAGACATGTATTCGAAGTTGAATGTTAGACAAAACATAGTGATGGGACATCACTAATAATTAATTAATGACTATGGAAATTGGAAAAGGCATTGGCAAAGGCAAAGTGGCATTAATTGGAATTTTATTTATGAAATAATGGAAAATAGGAGAAAAGGAAGGTGAAAGGTCCCAAAATTTCATGTGAGGAGGAAATTGAAGGAAAATGAAAAAAATAGAGGCCTCAATGATAAAAAGGCTTTCGAAGGCTAGTTCATGGCTTTTTGTCAGTTTAACCTTTTTTCAGTTTTAGCTTGGAGTTCTCTCTCTATTCTCTCTCTCTCATACTCTTGCACACTTAGAATTTTCTTGGAGAATTCTTAGAGCATTGTGGCATACTTTGGATTTGGAGAAAGAAGGCAAAGGGAAAGCAGGAAAGCACAAGGGGACAACATGATCAACAACTATAGCTAGATTGCATTGCAAGTATCAAGTTGCATGTATGATTTCTTTGCTAATTTTTTCATGCATGGTATATGCATGTGGTTATTTGGTTATGATCTGTCATTACCATGGAATATTGTCTTGATTGATAGTGGTTTTAGCCTTGCCTTGTCATTTCCTAAATATCCATGGTGTTGTGGTTTTTCCACTTGATTGGTGCTTGTAATTCCTTATGGTTGTGGGTTGGAACAAACGCTTTGGAGCCCTGGAACAACTTGGGTTGAGTTACTAGTCTTGGATCCTAGGTTGGACAAATGCTTTGGAGCCCTTGGTGGGTTGAGTTACTAGTCCTGGAACTAGGTTAGACAAGCACTCTAGAGCCCTGGAAGGTTGTGGGCTGAGTTACTAGTCCTGGACTCGGGTTGCACAAACACTCTGGAGCCTTGGAAGGTTATCGATTGAGTTACTAGTCCTAAAGCTGCGTTGGACAAACACCCTGGATCCCTAGAAGGTTGTGGGTTGAGTTACTAGTTCCTAGAGCCCTAGGCAACCTGGGTAGAGACTAATCTAGTTGGTGTTAGTGATGCCCGACCTTAAGGTGGAATCACTAGTTTAGGGTTGAGGTGGTTTAGCCTCTGGAAGCCCTGGTTTTGTTTAATCCATGAAATCTCACATTCATGCTTGGAATATGGCATGTGGGTGATTGGATGAAAGAGAGATTTGGTTCAACCCAATCTATGGTCGGGTGGTATGTGGAAGTCCCTGACTTGGTTAGCTTTTGCATATGATAATAAGAGATCTTTTCTTATGGTATTTTTATGAACATTTGTACTTGATATTATGTGGCTTTGATGGTTTTCTATCATGGTTTATATGATGTTCATTTGTTGGTTATATGATGGTCATATGATGTATATTGTCTATGTCTCTCAAAATGTTTTGATTAGTTGATGAATGGTTGATGAATGCATTGGCTAACAAACATCATTGCAGCTATTATGAGAGGGAATTATACCTTCTTGGTGATTCTCAGATAAGTTTCAAATCTTTATGTTCAAATATGCATTCATGACTTGTAAATGACATGTTTAACATATGTTTGACAAAATGATTGTCATGTTCTAGGCAGTCTACGTCAAGATCTACCTTAAAATTTGTATGTCTAGCATTGTTATCATGTCACTATTGATTCTGGAAAGTCTCTCTGAGTTTTGGGCAGTGCTTTGGAGGCTAAGCTAGAATTTAGGCTCAAAATCCGGGAATGTAGGCTCTGAATTGGACATCTTAGGTTGCAACCATATGGATGTAGGCTTGTGCATGCAGTTGAAGGCTTCCAACCACATGGAGGGCTTGTTATGGGAGTGGTTGGGGACCCAGGTCGGAGAAAAGGGTGTCCAACTCAAGTTTTAACCACCTGGGGTGGTTACTTAATGTCTGAGTGACCTGTAGCCCCTATAGGTTATTATGAAATGTCAGTTGTTCATCAGTAGTTGACCCCACTTCCTTAATGGAACCTAGGAGGTTAGGTCATGTCATAGTATCACTTCTCTCATGTTTACCCCGGCATGGTTGGTGAAAATGGGTAAATGTGGGAGATTTGGTTACAGAATGATATCAAAGCTCTCAAATTCAACACTTGGACTAGTTGGGCAGAATGTGTTTGTAATGCATGCATGTTTGTGTTTATGTGTTTGTTATACATGCGTTGTGATTCCCATTGTTGCAGGTGCGTCGTCATGCAGAGGTTGATGATGTTGATGTTGGTATGCTTGATATGTTGATTTTATTATATATACATATGTTATGCTAATCTGTATTGATTTTACAAACGAGATAGCCTCCCCTAAACTTCACTGAGGTATGTTTGATTATGTTTATATTTGGTTATCTGACATAGTATGCTTATAGGAAGAAGATCAAATATGACATGCAAAATGGTGGACTATAGTTCACGTGATTCTCACTATATATCAAATGAACAACATGGTGATGAGTACTCCCCTAACATAACAAATACATTGAGAAGTTTGAAAGTAGAGATCAGAAGTTGTAAGGCAGATAATGATATGATCATTCAGTCACAGGAAAGACTTGATAGGGCACAGGAAAAGCAAGCAGAGGTTAATGCAATGATACTTTAGATTTTATTAGATTTATAGAGGTAGGTACCACTTAGGATTAGTCATGGACAAGAGGAAAGGACAAATGGAGCACATGGAAACAGGTCTCAATCAAGACATAAGTTGGATAGATAGGATACAGTCAGAGATGGAAATTTTCTAGATACACCTGATTGGAGGGGTAGTGATCACAGGTTCTATCCTAGTTCTGGTTCAAAGAGATAACATGGTTATCATCGTTACCATCCATATAGGAAGAGTGAGAAGTAGTACTTGCCAAAGGAGTTCAAGAAAGCAAAGCCTCCTACATTTGATGGATAAATGAAGAATTCACGAGATGTATAATTTTGGTTTCTTTGGATGAATTAGTTCTTTAGGTTGCATGATTACTTAAGGAACATGAAAGCTAGGATAGTTACCTTCAGTCTTAAAGGAAAAGCAGACATTTGGTGGGAGTATGTAAAAAATGCCAAAGGCATTCGAGAAAAGGAGCTAAATTGGAGTGAGTTCGAGATACTTTCACGAAGAAGTATCTATCTGAGAGATACTATGAATATAGGGCAAAGGAATTCTATGAGTTGAAGATGGGATCTATGACCGATGAGGAGTATACTAGTAGATTCTTGGATTTGTTGAGATATGTGCCTTATCTTAAGGAGGAGAAAGCAAAGATTCAGAGATTCATCATTGGGTTCCCAGTGTCATTAAAAGACATGATTGAGTTTGATGAGCCTAGATCATTGGAGGAATCCATCATAAAGTTAAAGCATTTTTATGAGAAATCGAAGTGCAAAGACTGTAAACAAGATTGGAAAGGTAATGAGAAGAATAAAGGAAAGTGGGATAAGAAGTGAGGAAGACTACAGTGCACAAGTAATAAAGAGAATGTAGTGCTGCACAAGAAGTTCAATATAGTTGAAAAAGGACAGTGATTTCATTCTAAGGAGAAGAACAAGGGTGAGGGCAGGAAGACTTTGCAATGTTGGACTTGTGGTGGAGAGCATCATAGGAAATATTATCCACAACATCAAGATGGCAGATGACATATTTATATTGCTCAGGAGGCACAAATAGTTGAGGATGTTGGACAGAGTATTCCTCATATTTATGTAGCTTTGGATAATAGGTAGGTTGATCATTAACCATCTATTATCAAGATGGAAGGTAAGCTTTGTAATCAAGTTGTTTCTATTTTGATTGACCCTGGATCTAACTATAGTTATATCAATCCTTACCTAGTGGATAAGTGTGGTTTGAATAAATAAGTGCATGCAGAGTCTTGGTTGGTATAGATGGCTACAGGTCCAAAGAAAAGAGTTCATTATTGGGTAATATCTTGTGCATTTGATTTAAACGGTATGTCTACATCAACACATCTAAATATACTTCCGTTGGGATCATACAGTGTGTTGTTGGGTATGGATTGGTTATACATTCACAGGACTAGGGTATATTATTATGATAAGGCTATTGAGTGCTTGGATGATGATAGAGAGAAGAGGATTTTGCATGGTAAGAAGAAGCATACATTAGTGAGGATGGTTACAGTTATACATGCAAAGCATAGTAGCAAGAAAGGGTATATTATTTGCAGTTAATATTTCCAGTGACAAAGATAAGGATGTTGATGATCTAGATGTCTTGAAGAGGTATCATGTTTTCCAGTAGTTTCAGGATGTGTTTCCAGTAGAGATTTCAGAGTTACCACCTCGCAGGGAAGTGGACATTTTTATTAAGTTGATGTCGGGAGCAACACCAGCATCTAAGGCACCATACAAGATGAGCACTCTAGAGTTGGTGGAATTGAAGTTGAATTTAAAGGAAATGCTTGATAAGGGATACATTAGGCCAAGTGTGTTGCCTTGGAGTGCACCAGTGTTGTTTGTGAAGAAGAAGAATGGTACTATTAGGTTATGCATTGACTACAGGTAGTTGAAAAAGGTGGCAATTAAGAACAGGTTTCCTTTGCCAAGGATTGATGACTTGTTTGATCAATTGAAGGGAGAAGAAATGTTCTCAAAGATTGATTTGAGATCAGGGTATCATCAGGTATGTATCAAAGAAGAATACATATACAAGATTTATTGCATGACCATGTATGGGCATTATGAGTTTTTTGTGGTTCCTGTAACAATGCCTCCCCTCATATCTACCCACTTCCACCGGAGTAAACATGAGATGAGGGGCTACTATGACAAGACTTGACTTCCTAGGTGACCTTAAGGAAGTGGAATCGACGAAAACCCATAACACAAACCTTCTATACCTACTACAGGACTCCTAGAAGCCTTACCAATCATCTCCATGACTAGTCTTTGGGTCCCACTAAGTTTTAGACCATTAAACACCTAGATGCTCCCTTGATATGGACAAGGGTGCATCTAGGAGGCTCTAGTCGCTCCCACAACAAGGAATGGGTGCGTCTGAGGAATTTCCTCCTCAGACCTATGTCTATGACTCTTAGATTTATACCACTTTTCAAGCCCATAATCTAGGTCACTACCCAGAAAAACTTGTAGCTTTCAGAATCCATAATTTACATGACAACAAGACTTGCAAGTCAAAAACTGACTCCGGGACTAGGCTTGACCATCCCCAACCGGGACTGACATTGTGTCAAACACTTGGCATCAATGCAATCTATAGGACATGAATACAAGACAGAGCATAAATTATTGATAACTCTTATGATACTTGACAAGAAGGATCGCCACCCTCTTCCCTTAACTGTTTTGACATTAATTAGGTCTTGCATCCATCATCCTTTCAGTTACAAGTAAATACATGAAATAACCATAACTATAACCAACCAAATAACCCTGCTTATAACCAGCACTAAACCATGTAAATAAGAAGGAGATAACAACCATTAAGACCACATAATAACAAGTACAAAAGTAAGAGATCTTAGCTTTTATTAAACATAGCAAGAGCCAACTAGGTTCGGGACTTCCACATACCACGCGACCATAGACATGCTTGAACCAAATATTTCTTTCAACCAATCACCCCCTTTCCATATTCCAAGCATGAATGTGGGATCTCATGGACAAGCCAATCCAAAAAAAACAAGGGAATCCAGAGGTTAAACCACCTCCACCTTCATCAAACTGTGATCTCACCAAAAATGGTATCAATATCACAAAACCAAATTGAGCTTGGAATGCCTCTAGACTCCACCACTATCCTTGAGGAAATTTGTGTCTCCTTGTCTCTTAGGCTTTATAACAATCCACATTGGATCACTAGGCCCTAAACTGAGACTCCACCCTCAAGATTTACTATGTATCCCGCCAAAATCGTTCAAGGGATTCCTAGGCTTTTAGGAATTTTTCTGAGACCACCTCCACCCTGGATTCTGAAACCATCCATCAATTCCCAAGTTCAAAGCTAAGAATCAATACCATCACACCATGGCTATCCTAAAAAGAGCAAGGTAATGTTTAAAACCATTGTCATAACCCGACAAGACCATGCCACCGACAACCAGAGAACCATATACCAACATGCAAAGCCATGCATGTCAAAACCAGCTAGGAAATCACACATGCAATATGTTACCTGCAAGTATTCTTGCTAAAGTTGCTTAGTCCTTCTCCTCCTTGCTTTCTCTTTGCTCCCCTTTCTTTTCCTTGTCCTTCCTTTGCTTTCTTTTCCCTTCCTTGCTCCAAAGCTAAAATGCTCTAAGAAAACTCTAAGTATCCAAGAGTGTAAGAGAGAGAGAATAATGAGAGAGATCCAAAACTGAACTAGAAAAAGGTTACAAACTGATCCTCATAAGCCTTTTAATCAATGAGGCCTCTATTTTCTTCATTTTCGATTATTTTCCTTCAATTTCCTCCTCACATGCAACCTGTGACCTTTCACCTTCCTTTTCTCTTATTTTCCTTTATTTTCATAAATAAATGTGCCAAAATACCTTTTTGCCTTTTTAATGCCTTAGTCATTTCCTTTGCCAATTTCCCTTAGCCATAAACACATCCAGTGATGCCCACTAGGATATCTTTGCCCAACATTCAGCTTGGAATAATTGTCCCTTAACCGTGGTCTTATTTTCCCTTTATTAACTTTTATTACATGAACTTTTAACGAGGGGTTGCTATAGTTCCTTTTGGTTTGAGTAATGCTCCAACTACTTTCATGTGTTTGATGAATAGTGTGTTGCGTCCTTATTTGGACAAGTTTGTGATAGTATTCATTGATGACATATTGATATATTTTAAGAATGAGGAAGAGCATGCAAAACATTTAACAACAGTGTTAAGATTGTTGAGAGAGCATTAGTTGTATGCCAAGCTTAGCAAGTGTAGTTTCTTTTAGACATAGGTACATTACTTGGGACATGTTGTTTCCAAGGAAGATATAGTAGTGGACCCGAAAAATGTCAGAGTTGTCATGGAATGGTAAACACCTAGGAATGTGGATGAGGTCAAGTCATTTATGGGGTTAACATATTACTACAGGAGATTCATTGGGAACTTCTCATGAATTGCCTATCCTATTACATCTTTGCAGTGAAAATGAAATAAATTTGAATGGACGGAGGAATGTGCAACTAGTTTTGAGTAGTTGAAGAAGTTGCTTACAAATGATTCTATCTTAAAGATTGCGGATCCAGAGAAAGATTTTGTGGCATGTACAAATGATTACAAGATAGGACTTGGTGGATTTCTGACGCAGGAAGGACATGTAGTATTCTATGAGCCAAGGAAACTAAATTAGCACGAGAAAAACTATGTGACGCACAATCTTGAGCTGGAAACGATCATTCATGCATTGAAGATGTGGAGACATTATCTTGTTGGAAGGAGGTTCATTTTGATGAGCGATCACAATGGGCTAAGGTACTTTTTTGGCTTACTAAATCTGAATGCCAGGCAATCTAGGCGGTTGGCTATGCTAAGTGAGTTTGATTTTGAGATTATGTACATTAAGGGTAAAGAGAACATGGTCTCAAATTCTCTTAGTACAAGAGTGCAGGTAAATCACATTGCAACTATGAGTTCATATGGGACAAGTTTAAATGATCGAATCTTGCAGGTAGGACAACAGGATGATAGGTACCAGCAACTTAAGCACATGTGACATTAGAGGGTACAAGTGAACAATATGTGAATTATCATCTCACGACAGATGGCTTGGTTAGATTTAGGGACATTATATATGTATCTAACCATAGTGAGCTCAAGAAACTTATCTTGAGGGAATTTCATGTTAAGCCAAATTCAGGTCACCCAAGATATCAAAAGACATTGACAACGGTTAAGAAGTTTTACCATTGGCCGAATCTGAAGAAAGAGGTGGTAGAATTTGTGGCTAGGTGTTTGGATTGTCAACAAGTAAAAGCAAAGTTTAAGCATCCAGGTCATTTACTGCAGTCGATTCTGATTCCAGAGTGGAAATGGGAGGCCATTTCAATGGATTTCAATATAGGTTTGTCGAGGACGTCTAGACAACATGATTCCATCATGGTTGTGTTTGATAGGTTGACAAAGGTAGCACACTTCATTCCAGTGAAGTCTACTAATTCAGCTAGTGAGGTAGCACAGGTCTTCATCAATGATATAGTGAGGTTGCATGGTGTTCCGAAGAATATTGTATCCGATAGAGATGCGAAGTTCACTTCCAGGTTTTGGAAGGAGTTATTTGTAGGTTTGGGTATAGAGTTTGCCTTCAATACAACTTATCAACCGTAAACAGATGGATAGATGGAGATGGTCAACAAGATTTTGGAGGACATGTTGAGAATGTATGTCATGTATCAACAGAGGAAGTGGGAGGAGTATATACCACTGGTTGAATTTGCATATAACAATGGGTATCAAGAATCTTTGAAGATGAGTCTATTTGAGGAACTTTGTCGGCGGAGTTGTAATACTCCTATCAGTTGGAGTGATCCAGTGAACAAGGTATTGATTGGACTAGACATGTTGGCAGAGATGGAACACGAAATGCATGTTATCAAGAAGAATCTAGAGGAAACACAAGACATGAAGAAGAGTTATGCAGACCAACATAGGGAATTTAAGGAATTTCAGGTTGGGGAACATGTGTACTTGTGCATCAAGCCCAAGAAGAGATTCTTAAGGATTGGTTCATGTGCCAAGTTGGCACCTCGGTATTGCAGTCCTTTCAAGATCCTTGAGAGGATTAGACCAGTCACCTACTGACTTGCATTGCCTCTGAAAGTGAAAGTTCATGATGTTTTCCATGTTTCATTGCTTAAGAAGCATGTGAAAGATGTTGATCATGTGTATTGTAGGTGGAGCAAGAAGAAGAATTCTAGTTGGAACCTCAATGAATTTTGCAACGAAATATGCTCATGCTTTAGAATTGAGAAATCGAGTAAGTTAAAGTGCAGTGGAAGAACTTTGGGCCTGATGAAGCTACATGGGAGATGGTTGATTAGATGCAGGGTATGTATCCTTCTCTATTCGCTTGTTGAGCGAATGTATTATGATATATGATTTGATGTTGTGTTTTGGTTTAATATATTATATAGTATATATATATATATGAATATGTATGTAAATGTCGCATCGAGCTATGTTATAAAGCTCAAATAAGTGGTATGATTGTCATGTTGTCATGGTTGTTATATTGGTTTTTCTCTCAGCAAGATGTTCATTGTAAATACCGCATTGAGTTATGTTATAAAGCTTCAATAAGTGTTATGGTTGTCATGTTGTCATGGTTGTTATGTTGGTTTTTCTCTCAAATGGATGTTCATTGTAAATATTGCATCAAGCTAAGTTATAAAACTCCATGGGTAGTATTTTTTGGTTTTCAGCGGTCTTATAGGTCATATGTATCATAGAACATTGGGGATGGTTTTCCCCTAAAGGGGAGGGGTCTGTAACAACACCAGGTTAAAAGTCCATGTAATAAAGTTAATAAAGGAAAAATAATAACCAAGGTCATGGGACATGTATTCCAACATGAATGTTGGGAAAAAACATAGTGATGGGGTATCACTGGTGATTAATTAATGGCTATGGAAATTAGCAAAGGAAAAGTGGCATTAATTGGAATTTTATTTATGAAATAATGGAAAATAAGAGAAAGGAAGGTGAAAGGTCACATAATTGCATGTAAAGTGGAAATTAAAGGAAAATGAAGAAAATAGAGCCCTCAATGATAAAAAGGCTTTTGAGGATCAGTGCATGGCTTTTTGTTAGTTTAACCTTTCATCATTTTTAGCTTGGAGCTCTTTCTATATTATCTCTCTCATACTCTTGCACACTTAGAGTTTTCTTGGAGCATTGTGGCATACTTTGGATTTGGAGAAAGAAGGCAAAGTGAAAGTAGCAAAGCGCAAGGGGACAATAGGATCAACAACTACATCTGGATTTCTTTGTAGGTATTGAGTTGCATGTATGATTTCCTTGCTAGTTTCGGCATGCATGGTATATACATGTGGTTATTTGGTTATTATTTTTCATTGGCATGTAGGATTACCTAGATTGAAAGTGGTTTTAGCCTTGCCTTGCCATTTCTTGGATATACATGGTGTTATGGGTTATTCACTTGATTGTTTTCTGATTAGTGCTTGTAATTCCTTATGGTTGTAGGTTGGAACAAACACTCTGGATCCCTTGAACAACTTCGGTTGAGTTACTAGTCCCGAAGCCTAAGTTGGAAAAACGCTTTGGAGGCCTTGGTGGGTTGAATTACTAGTCATGGAGCCAAGTTGGACAAACGATTTGGAGCCCTGGAAGGTTGTGGGTTGAGTTACTAGTCTTGGCGTCGGGTTGGACAAACGCTCTGGAGCCCTAGAAGGTTGTGGGTTGAGTTACTAGTTCCTGGAGCCCTGGACAATTTGGATGGAGACCAATCTAGCTGGTGTTAGTGATGTTTGACCATGAGCTAGAATCACTGGTTGAGGGTTGAGGTGGTTTGACCTTTGGAAGCCCTGGTTTGTTTTTATTTGGTTTAATCCATGAGATCCCACATTCATGTTTCGAATATGGCACAAGGGTGATTAGTTGAAAGAGAGATTTGGTTAGCCCAATCTATGGTTGGTTGGTATGTGGAAGTCCCTGACTTGGCTGGCTTTTGAATATGATAATAAGAGCTCATTTCCTATGGTATTTTTATGAACACTTGTACTCGAATATTATGTGGCTTTTATGGTTGTACTATCATGGTTTATACGATGTTCATTTGCTAGTTATATGTTGGTCATATGATGTATATTTTTTATGGATCTTGAAATTTTTTGATTATTTGATAAATGGTTAATGAATGCATGAGCTAAAAAATGTTATTGCAGCTATTATGAGAGGGAACTATACCTTCTTGGTGATTCTCAAATAAGTTTTAGATCTCTATGTTCAGATATGCATTCATGACCTGTAGATTACATGTTCACCAAATCCGTGACGAAATGACTGCCATGTTTTAGGTAGTCTAGGTGAAGTTCTTCCTTCAAATTTGTATGTCTAGCATTTTTTTCATGTCATTATTGATTCTAGAAAGTCTCGCTGAGTTTTGGGCAATGTTCTGAAGGCTGACCTGGAATTTAGGCTTAGAATCTAGGAGCGCATGCTTTGAACTTAACATTTTAGGTTGCAACTACATGGTTGCAGGCTTGTGCATGTGGTTGGAGGCTTTCAACCACATGGAGGGCTTGTTGTGGGTGCGTTGGGGTCTCAAGTTAGAGAAAATGGTGTCCAACTTATTTTGGCAAACTAGGGTGGTTACTCAACCTCTTAGTGACCTTTAGCACCTGTAGGTTGTTATAAGATGTCAGTTGTTCATCAATATTTGACCCCACTTCCTTAATGGAACCTAGGAGGTCGGGTCATGTCATAGTAGAACTCCCTCCCATGTTGACCCCAACAGACTGGTGAAACTGGGTAAATGTGGGAGGGTTGGTTACAACATCACTTATGTTTGAGTTCATTACTTATGTGTGTAAGTGTGTCTCTTATGTGTGTGAGTGCATCTCTTATTTATGTGACCCCATTACTTATGTGTATGAGTGTGTCACTAATAGGTGCATGGGTTAACTACATAAAATTTATTTCGATATTTTAAAACATTGTTCTATTTCACAAAACGCTAAAATGCTAAAATGCTAAAAATTTGAAAATTCTATAGAAATATAAAAAAAAGACTACTTTGTTTATTTTCATTGAATGAGATCTTATAAGTATGAATCCATTAACAAAGATACTTGTAAGACTCATTGAGATGTTTCCAATGATATATGATTTATAGAATATAAAGTTTCTTTACATGGTTTATGATCCCTGTAAATTAATACATGATTTTGAATTACATCATGATAATAGTCATAATTACCCCACCACTTACTAATTAAATTTATAAGTTCATTGGTAGTTCAATAGGTTGGTATTAATAGGTAACAAATTTGAATAGATTGTGAGGCCAAAACCCTATTATAATAAACTAAGTGGGCAAACAATGTGGGAAATGGGATGCACAACCTCTTTTGTTATTTTATTACATTCCAATTCTATGTTTTTTCCTTATTTTACATCCATTTTTTGGTTTTTGTGTTTACTTGACATTCCATTTATGTTTATTGTTCTTTACAAAGTTTATGTATAAGGATTATTGGAAAGACATAATATAAATGTGAAAAAAAATGAAAATGACACACACTCAAACATAATGAACCTAAAAAATTGAAGAAAAACTCAAAGAAAAATGGAACACAAATTCAATTTCTAACTCTCACACATTTTTACTCTTTTCCAAGCATATTTTCCAGTCAATTTTACCCAAAATCTGGTAAAAATTTGTTGGAAGTTTGAATTGTATAGTCTACATTATCAAAGTGTCAAAAAAAAATTCAAAACATTGAATTCCATTTATATATTCACAAACTCATCTTAAATAATGAAAAAATCACAATATTAATAAAAAATATATCACTAAATTAATAATAATAATAAAAATAAACCATTATTATAAAAAAAAAAAAATAATAAATAAATAAATAAATAAAAATTAAACCCTAACCTATAAATCTACTCATCATCTTATTAGTCCCTACCCCTCAGGACTAGCAGGGACTATTGTAATCGTTTCTCAGTCTTTGCATAGAAACCAAAGGTGGTCAAATGAATTTAACAATATGTTTTCAATTTATATTCTATAAAGTGCCTTTTCATCATCCTATAATGATCATTCAACCGTTGTTTCAACCGTTGTTTCAACCAATTAGCAGTTTAGAGGTCCTATTTGGCCTCATATCGAGGCAAGATGTACTCATACTTAGGATAAATGTGAATTGAAACATATAATTTCAGTGTCAGTTAATTAATGCTAACATTAGTTTGAGATATTTTATGTTATGTTTAATCATGTTCACGAATTAAGGGCACACACTAAAGAAACCAAAGCAACACAATGCTTTTTCATTTGCTCTTATTCTGCCAGGTGCTCTTATTCTTTCAGGTTAGAAAGCATGCAGAATGAATGGCCACTCGACAAGCTGCAGGGAGTAGCAACTTGATTCTCCACCACCTACATTTCTTTACCGCTTTGGGCACAAATTACTTTCCATTCCATGCCTATTGGTGAGCACATAGACCCTGCTTTGGTTGATAATATGATGGTGCCACCCGAATAAATGAATAGCCATTGTTGTTCAATTGGATTTGTTTTCTTTATGTTGATATTCCAACCTCACCTATACTTCTTCCCTTTTCTTTATGAAGTAACATAATTCCTCTGCAGCAATTCTTGGAGAACATGTTTGACAAGTTCTCACCTAATGATGTTGGGATTGCAAGCTCTGGGGGAACAACTCGTATTGTGTAGATGCTAAGGCATAATCTCAGGACCCACGATTTTAAATACATTCTCCTAGAGTTGGTTCACCACCTCTTATTGGATTAAGTACCTCATGTTTATAGAGTGCATGTGCAAGAAGCAGATGGAACCAAGGATAAGTGATATGGTTCCGAATGAAGGTAAGTTGGTTCTTCAACTGACTCTGCCTCTCTCACTTATACTAATGTTGCCTCCTCTCTTGCGGAGCTCTGCACCCAAACAATGTTTCAAAGAAAAGAAATTTAATTTTCCAATTTTCAAATATAACTATAGAAATAAGAAAACCTAGTTTGTAAACTTCAATCTAATTTAAAAATGCTAAGTATTATTACAAAATTCAAATTTATAATTTAAGAGTGAGATAAAGTTGTCAAAAATATTCTTTCGATAAAAACAAACTTACCCCACTTTCTCAATATACTAAAGCAAGCTTAGGTATCTTATATAACAACAATGTTTGGAATAAGAAATGATTTCAGCACCTCAATAGATTTCTTAAAAAATATTTCCAAAATCCAAAATAAACGGTTTATCAAAACCCTACTTTTATTAATAAGCAAGTTTCCTTTATCTATAGTATAGTATATAAGAGCACTATTAGGTAGTTTTAATATATCGCATGTTGTTGTTGAGACTACAAGGTTTGGGCGAACAACTTGTACTAATCCCAATGCAAATGGTACCCAAAACAATCTTGATGCAAAGGTCCCCATGCCCCTTAGGCAGTGACAAACCTGTTTATTAGCTTGCTTATGTTTATGGGCTGGTTTAATATTATGCCACTAATATTACTCATTTCTATCCCACTGATGTATATCCTTAATGTTATTTTTAGATGTAGCTCTAAATCGTAGTTGGTTCAGCACGACATGGGAAAAAGAACAGTTTCTTCCACGACTCGCTCACTTTCTCTCTGATTTTCTTTTGGTGTTCACGCCTACATATATAATAAGGAGAGTTGAAGAAGCATAACTCATACCCTTACTGACTCATATAGGGAAGAAGATAAGCTCATACAAGTACGAGAATACTCATATAAAACTTCTTTCTAATACACACAGAAATCTTAGCCATGAAGCCTTCACCTTGCCCGAGTTGAAATACATGTACTTTCTCTGTAAATACGAGGCAAAGAGAAACATGTAATTACATTGTAGTATATTAATGGAGATCTTTCTTAAAGGATATAAAGAGCACTCTTAATACATAGTCTAGTGGACTATTACGAAATGAAATGCTAACTTTCGTGGTAAATTGGGGAAGGCAGTAAACTCACTCACTAAGTCCATCCAATAATTATGCTCAATGGCAACCCTGTATTGAAGGAAAACCATCACAAAGACCAAAGAGCCCTTTAATTCTACCAACATGTTGTGTTGAGATAAACTGATGCATAAAAAACCTGCCAATACAGAGAAGAAGAATAAGAGTCATGCCTTCCGTCGCCATCTTTCTGCCATCACTTAACCAATTCGTGTTCCAAAGGCTAAACGCATGAATTGGGCAGCTTTTTGTTCCTCTGTTGTCCTTGGAGTTGCATTCACAATTTTCAATAACCATTTCCACATGCCCAAGGGGAGGTAGCTAGCTGCAATGAATCTCAGGATTTGCCGAAGCACATAATTTTCATGGTTTTGGGGCATTTTTTATGCAAAATGAAACTGGATAGTTCTCTCTCACGGGTCTACCAATTAAGAAACCGTTTCAATTTGACACAGACACCACAGGCCAAGTAGATTAGCATGAGGCAATGTTAACTGGTGTGCTTGAGGCTTACACACTATGTTATGGAGAAGGCTTATACGCTATGTTATGGAGATTAAGCGGTGAGGACGCGTGACCCTCATGTAAGAACCTGCATGGCTTATCATGGTCATTTTTAATTTATTTTTTTATTTCACATGTTATGTTTCATGTTTTCTTGTCTCCCAAACCTATGCGATCCAATTTCTCTTTTTGATTCTCGTTTCCCTTTGTGGTAACATAACGACTTTGCAATATCTATATATAAATGGAGTACCACAAACATGAGACCCCTCGCCAGTTCCACGGTTGTGTTTAAAGTTATGGGTTACGGAGTGTAATTAAGATTTGGAGCTAGTTTTTCTAGTGCATCTCCTGACCCAACTATAATTTAGGGCTCTTGCAATAACCCAACCGCAATTATAGCAACAACAAAATGTAAAGACCCCTTAAGCACTGAGAAAAATATTGCCAAGAATTGTCCTATCTAATTACTTTATTGTTTAGTATGCATCCATCAATTGTAATAAACCACAATGATGTGAAAATACCCTATTTGCATAGAGCAGTTAACCTAACCTTCTCATAAAACCCATCATTACAAACACTCCCAAGCAACGGCTCAATTGACACCTACAAACGCACAATCTTCCACCATAAGGGGCAAGCGACAGGCAATTGAACAACAAATAATGTTTCATTACACTATAGTTCAGAGAGATGATGACTAATTCCAGTTGATGTTGGATTGGTGTAGGTTTTTCTACTTCATTTTGCTATCTTTTAATGATTTCATTTTTCTTCAAAGATGCTTCAAACTATTGATGCGGAAATCGCATACTTTCCCACTCTGAAACTATGAAAAATATCTCGAGGAGAAGAGTGCATCATCATTTCCCAAGTCCTCTGCATTGCAAGCCTTTATTATGCCCTTGGATACACATTTCGCTCCAAAAATTTCCACAGCTATCGCAGTTTCTTTGAAATCCCTATGGTTGGCACTTAAATACAACTAAAAAAGTCTAAAAGGAATTGTTAAAACAAAAACACAAAGAACAAGCAAAATGGTAGGTTTTTTCATTTCTTTGTACAGGCATGCAGTTTATTATTTTGGGCAATTAGAGTCCATATTCAGTTTATTCTTTTGGTCAGCCAGAGTCTAGAGTCCATTGACTTAACTGCCTTGCATAATAGGATACATGAGAACACTAAATGTTTTCTCAAGTTTAGCAGGATCAAAACAACACATTTGCCATAAAAAGAAGTCAGAATTTCCAAATCTAAGATTGCATTGAAAGATCAAAGCTTCTTCCTCCAATATTTGATGGTAGCTAGAGCTTTCTTGCCTATGTAGCAAGGGCAACAACTAGTGCGCGAGAGTTGCATCCAACTACATAAATAGGCGATTGGAACCCTAATTGATATACATAACTTGGCATCTTAATGAATAAAAATGAACAACATTGGAAACAAACTTGTTTTTTTCTACCTGAGGCAGTCCTCCAACACCTTCATTATTCACAACCCCAAACCCATATTCAGAAGTTGCTTCATTGGCAATTAGATCATGGAAACATATCATATAGAGTCATATGGAATTGGATCACGTAGAGTCATGTTTAACCACCATATTGGCATTATGTAATATGGAGCTTACATTTCCATTACTTAGATATCATAAGTGTGACCCTATATTTTTAAGCAGTACCAGTGTAAGCTTTATCTCATTCGTATCTAAGATTGAATACTAGTCAATTATTACATGTATGTTATTACCTCAACATCATTCATTATTATTACTTAGGGATGATACGTACTTACTAAGTCCATTACCTGTACACTTCCTGCTCGGTAGGGACTTGTTGCCTAGCAAACTTTCTTGTTGATAATAGTTTTTCCCAAAATCTTGGTGTTTACATCATTACTCATCATCTTTGTCTTAATTTTTTTTTATCAAATACATAGTATCCACATCCACATATCAGTATTGGTTAAAAAATATGGTATATTTTATTCTATGAATAAAGAGACATTGTTTTTGTTATTTTCCTCGGGGAAGAAAGATTAACAAATTTTTATCACCATAATTACCAATATATACACATTTTGTTGAAATGGGTGTAGGAAGATGTATTGTATTAAGTAATTGTCATAACTATTTTTAATTTTTAAAGGTAAAAAATCTATTAAAGTGCAACTATTGTTAAATAAGCCTTAAAAGATGATTCAATTCTATATATTATGTATAAGGGTTTGTTTTTGTTAACATAATATATGGTAAATAACATGCTAATACCATATACATCTCGGGTTTATATATATATATATATATATATATATATATATATATATATATATATTATATATATATAATTAAATTAGCATTAAAAAAATTATTAATCAAAAGAATTATCACATGATAGCCTTCAATTATTTTTTAGCATGTTGCAATCAAGTAGCATTAAGGGATTACCCTTCCTATTTTGGAAAGAGCTCTCATATTGTCCCTCTTGGTTTGACATTTCACTAGAATCTTCCTTTATTGCAATAAGTTGACCAAAGAATGCTTCTAAAAGAAGAGAGAGTCATTGTTATTTCAAGCAAATCCAAAGGGAGTGTAAATCAAGTGATCAAAGAGTACAGTGGAATGAAGGAAACAAACGTGTTGAATTAATGTGCACCATAAAGTTGGAATATGAAATAAATTATGTGAGAGTAGGATTAAAAAGTATTAATTTTTTACGAAAGAAGTAGAGGAGAGGTTGTTTAATATAAAGCATGGAAGGATGACCCATATGAAGAGATCAAGAAATAAAGTGTTGCTTAGGAGATATGATTCTTGATGTGTTGATTCTTCTTTTAAACAATGAAGAGGGCTTGTTTTTGTTTTATTATATAATCATTTTTGTTTGATAAATGTGGTGCTTTGAACCTCAACTATACATTAACATCATACAATAACCCACATTATCATAGGCAGAGGATGCTTAAGAGAAATGATTATTGATGTGTTGATCAATCCTTTAAACAAAGAAGAGGGCCTTTTTGTTTGTTTGTTAGATAATCATTTTTGTTTGATAAATGGGGTAAGTCTACATTGACATGGTACAATAACTCACATTAGCATAGGCAGAGAATTTTAGAATTAAAATTTGGAACTTAACCTTCAAAGATCTTTTGCCCACTAGCCATGATGTAATCATTAAGTATTTAGGATAACCATAAAAATCCTCTACTTGAAAACCTTCAAGGATAGTGATCCGGATCTTGGGGGAGCCCCCTATTGTAAAATGTAACTAGGTTCATGTTGAAGAAAGTGTAACTAGGTTTGGTCTTCATAAATGTAATTTTGATCTTTGTACTTTTAAAATAAAAGAAATATTATTTTTGTAAATTGTAAAAATGAGTTTCTTTCTCATTGCATAGGTCTAGCAGGTGTTGAAGTGCCATAGGAAAGTCAAAGATTCAAATTCATGTATGAAGAAATCTTCTTGAGCATATATAAAATGTATATGAGTCAACCTAGTGTCTAGATCAACCCTCCAAAGACAAGCACAATCCTCTTGAAGAAGTCGGCCAACAAAATGAATAAAAAACAGTCATGTTGGCTCACCTGAAATGACACACCTATTTGTTTGTTCATGTCAGCTAAATATGGAGGGAAAACCATTATATATACCCATCTAGGGTCAACGCAAAAATGAAGAACAAAAACTCGCATTTCTCTGAAATATTCAGATGGGTACGGGGTCTGAGATCCACATTATAGGAAGGAAGAACAATCTCAAATAAACTCTGAAATTTTTGGTGGTGATTACAGTGTCTAATAACAGTCTCAAGACCTCACAAATCTCTGAGATCTCTGCTCTTTCAGATGGGTACCACAGAGGTACAGTCTTGACATAATTATGACAAGGAATATCTCAGTCCAAGGAGAACACAGACACAGTCTTGGTGAATATCTACGTGTAGAAATAAAACATAGTCATGATTTCGACGATATCACAACAACACACATAGTCTTGGCATACTTATATATGAACTCATGGTCTCAGCATATGTATAGATCTCACAGTTTCACACTATGTCTTGACATACCTCAAGGTACAGTGATGATCTTAATCTTGATGAAAACACAATCATGATCTCGGTGAAGGTACATCTTTGGTGAGACAATCATGATCTCAGTGGATCCAGGTGTATCTCTTATTCATATATATACATATCTCAATATGGAGATCTTGCTAATGAAGACCACGGTGAAGGTGCAACATTGTTGTTGCAGCAATAATAAAGATCTCAGTGGTGCAGCAATGATGATGATCTCAGTAGTGACAAAGAAGAGGATTGGTGTCTTGGTGTTGGAGTGGCATAATAGGTCAAGGGTCATGATCTTGGTATTAATCAATTGGAATCTCTATAAGAAGAATTTTGTGTGGGTTTTCCTCTCAAAGAGTGAGAGGTTTTGGCCCTGGTAGAAAGCCAACATCTTGTGTTCTTGTCTCCTTTGTTTTTGGTAACTATTTGATGAACTAACTAGACATACTCTAATAATAAGAGAATATTGTAACAAAAAGGGAAAGCTAAAAGAACCTCACAAATAGTTATCATGACGAGAAGAATATAATCAACCTACATTACCCTAGACTCTTCAACAACCCGGTCTTCATAATGACATGTAATTCTGATTTTTGTAAATGATGTAATGAAGAAAATAATTTATTATTGGCTTGCGTCATGGGTTTCATGAGCAAGGGATTTTTGTTTTTAGAGCCAATGTCATGTATGACCCTTCTTGGGCATATAAAGAATGTATCTATGTCTACAAGTTGACTAGAAACCCTCCAATAGACAAGAATGTTCTTCCTCTTCTTGATGTTGGCCTCAGAATGTATACAAATGACAAGTCGGCTCACACCCTTTCAAATGATCATGTCAGCTCAAATGTAGGGGAAAACAACTATATATAGGAGCCTATACCCATCACATTTCCATAGTGACAGTTTGATATATCTCTGAGATTTTGGGTGGATACAATAGAGATAAGGTGTGGATCATTCACAACAATCTTCTCGCCATATTTTCTTAGGTTCTCGGTGGTCAAGACAATAATGAGTTTAGTTATCACAATGGTCACAGTGCAGACTAGTTTGGGGTAACATTACAATGATATCTTCCTCAATGTCTGGGCATATATTCACTATAATGCGAATGGACATATCACAGTGGAACAGTTTGGATAAGGTCTTAGTGTTGTGCTAATAAGATGATGCTCAGTGATGCTCAGTGCTAGATCTCAGTGATACCAGGTGTTGTGCTTAGTATTGATACGATGATTAGTGATACATGATACAACTAGGTGTTACATGGTGCAACTCGATGCTAGTGACAGTATGAAGGTATGATGTACAATTCTGTGAGGTCAAAGTTCAGGGATATATCACAATGTTTGGATATTGTAGTGATCATGTTTTGAAGAAATCGAAGAATCAAGGAAGAAGGATGAATGTGTCTTGGTATGGGAATGGAAACATAGGTCAAGGGTCTTGGTTTTGGTATTCGTCAATTGGAATCTCTATAAGAAGAATTTGTGCAGGTTTTCCTCTCAAAGAGTGAGAGGTTTTGACCCTGGCATAAAGGCAACATCTTGTGTTCTTGTCTCTTTTGTTTTGGTAACTATTTGATGAAGTAAGAAAACACACTTTAATAGTAACAAGAGGAGATTGTGCTAATAAGAAAAAGTAAAAAGTACCTCGCAAATAGTTATCAACTTGAGAAGAATCTCATTAACCTAATTGCCCTAGATTCCTAAACACCCCCAAGATCTGAAAAATTGAAATGCCAAAAAAAGAGGAGAACACAGTAAACAAAACCACAAATTTTTTATTATTATTAAAATAGAGAATAATTGTAAAAGCTACATTGTGGTGGACAATCTGTCTTTTTACAAAATGTGACTTGTTACTTATAGCCTTTTTTAGTTACAATATCATGGATAAATTCCATGGGTGGGTAGTGAATGAATACCATGGGTGTATGCCACTTACAATACCATGGGTAACTTCCATGGGTGGTTGAATACCTCTCGCCTTAAGAAGCAATGGTCCCCATTGTGTGAAATTCCCTTCTGAGAAGCCTTTGTTATATATGAAGAGCCACTGAATAGAAGGGTTTTGTGTGGTTAACCCATAACCATGATGAACAAAGATCCACAGATAGAGATGCCTCATAATGCTTGTGACCAACTGTGATGCTGACAATGTGCGGCCTAGAAAATGGACTTCGATGAAGCGTGGATTTGTGGATGACCCATAAATATGACAAAAAAAGATCTGAGGATAGAGGTACCATGTAATGCTTGTGACCAACTATGATACTAACAGTGTGCGGCCTAGAAAATGGACTTCGATGAGAAGGGTTTTGTGCGATTGACCCATAACCTTGGGCTTGTGGGTGACTCATAACCATGATGCTTATCAATCTGCTTGGTAAAGGTATGGTGCCTTGTCTGGTAGATTCTCCTATCCAATGAGATGTTGTAAATACTTCTTTCACATTATTATTTTTTTCATTTCTTTTGAATTTTTTTAGCAATAGACCTCTTGCTGCAACTTTGCTAATAACTTTTGCTACATGTGATGAAATCAAATTCTGTCAAAGACCCATTTGAGATATTGAAGATATATTTCCATTGGTATAATACACTTGAATTTGATGACCTGTGGAGTGAGAAAACGATTCATGAAACTCATAGTATGCGCAGTGGCGCAACGTTCTAGACATATGTAACTTCAATTGCCCATATCTATAAAACCGATAAGAGGAATCAAATTACATAAAACCCCATTTAAGCTAATAGAAAATGCTTTCAAATGAGCTGTTTTGCACCTTCTAAAATGATATATGGAGGTCGTAACACTTGCATGAAGATTTATGCTATGTGTTTCACCCATCATTGTGCTTCTATGGCAGCCATACCACCACGGAAAAGCTAAGAAATGATTGAAATGAGCTCATACAAGCTTGTATGTGTTGCATACAATTTTTTTAAGCTATGGCATGGTTGTGTAAATCTACAATAATAATGAATGCGAGAATAGCAAGTGCAGAGGGCCACAAATTATGCCAAGGGTTTGTAGAGCAACATGGGTTGTTGTAGAGGTCATGGAACATCCATTTTGCAGACCAATGGATGTAGTAAATCCATGTAAAAATGCTCTTGCAATGGTGAATGAAGATCCGAGGGTGGAAAACCCTTTATTTCTTGTGGGCCAACTGTGATACTTATAGTGTATGGCCAAGAAAATGGACTCCAAAGGTACCAAAAGGAAGTTGGAGATTGCTGCAAAACTTTAAAACTAAAATATGCTTCAAACCCTCATTCCCATGGAGCTATAACCTCCTCTAATACCATTGATTTGGATCTTGGGGGGAGGCCCCCATTGAAAAAATGAAATGCCAGAAAAAGAGGAGAACTCAGAGTAAACAAAACCACAGAATTTTTTTATTAAAACAAAGAATAATTGTAAAAGCTACATTATGGTGGACAATCTGTCTTTTTAGAAAATGCGACTTGTTACTTATAATCGTTTTTAGTTACAATACCGCGGGTAAATTCCATGGGTGGGTAATTACTATGAGTGAATGAATACCATGGGTGGATGTCACTTTCCATTCGGATTAGATAAAGACGAGGACATCATAGGGATACATAAATATGACAAATTCAATTAAATGTAACTTGAGATACTAGGAGGAATGGAAGGATCACCTCTAAAATTTGAGACAATTAAAGGATTAACAATTTTGGTTAGGTGAATATTAAGAGAAGAAAGATCAATGTAACTTGGTGAAGGGTTTGATAAATATTTGCGAGAAAAGCAATACTAATAGTTTCTAAAATATAAGAAGAATGACGCATTAACACAATATATACAAGATTTAACATGGAAATTCTTAACTCAAAAATATAGCCTAACTAAGAGGCACACCCTCTCTCTATCTAACTATATTAACTCAATTGCTCACCATAGAAATATTTAGAAATCATGACAGCTTATCTCATCCCTAATCCATTAACCTAGGTTAGATTGCAACCCTCATTGCTTAACTAGGATTATATTACAATGGGGTAAAATTGTAATGCACCCAATACCCCTTGTCCTCTATTAAGGATACAGGGTACTCTTAAAGCCACCAATTCTCACTTCAGATTTGTTTCTTTGAGATTATATCTTTGAATTTCACGTCTTGCTACCTTTCCTAATTGCCTTATTATTAATTAATTAACATATGCCAACATTATCATTTATGCTTATACAATATAATTAAAACATTTAATCACCATGGCATCATAAATTTAAAATAAGGAATTAAAATTGCAAGCATAATTAGACAAACTAGAAACTAATATTAAATTCAACATAATAACAAGCAAGTCATGAAAACTTTGTAGAAACTATCCACCAACTGGTCATGAAAGAAGGATGTTCCATCGAACCATAGACTCCTTGTTGCATTATTAGAAGCCACCCCAAACCTAAGACTATAATTTCACAAGGGTAACTTTATCTTATGGTTTGCATTAACTCTTTTCACACAACCTAGTTCCCAAGTTCTAGTTAATTTTCCACCTACAATATTCCCAATGTAGAAGCCTCTTTCTCCATTGACCTATAGAACCCAAGGTATGTGATTCCCTTATCTTCTTTAAGCAATCACTGAGGCTATCGCACTTCCATCTAGGGATCTAACATAGGTTAGCTAGAAAATATCATTATTGAGATTCTAGGGACTCTCATTGTATTCCAATTCCTTAATGGCAACAATTACCACTACATACAAACTTCGTTTCCTTCAAAATTCTCAACTATAACTTGGCATAATTTCTACAACAGTTCTATGGCTACTTACACTTAGAGAGAACTCTCCCAAATTTTCCCGATAAATTGGCAATTCAAGTTGACCCGAATTTTCGAAACAAATAGCATTTCAAACTCTCCCAACAAATGATAATCTGAATGCCCCATCGAATGGTAATTCAAATAGAATGGAAATTCGAACAAAATGGTAACTCATATAGAATGATCATTCAAATAAAATGGTAATCTAAACTCCTCAGTATTTCAAACTCTTTTCGCATAGCCAAAAAGGCATAGTGTAAATTGCATGGCATGAAGTGACCACATATCTCTATAGAGAGCTTATGTACCTCCTTCATGCAATTAATCCCCAACTTAGGATAAACTTAATCATGGATTAAAATGACTAATTAAACAATATTAAGGAAATAAGATAAAATTAAAATAATATTTTCTTAATTTAGCACCCTTAACTCCTAAACTACCATTTATTTTACCTCTTATAGAATCATAACCCTTAAAAAAAATCCTTCCTTTTCTACAACCTATGTTATACTTTATTAACATTTGTTACACCATTACAAATCACAATTGTCTAATTTATAGCCATTCATTATATACACATATACCTAACTAATTTGGAGGACAAAATTAAAATACTATGAAAACCACTTGTCACAATAAAACAAAATGAACTTAAAAAAATTCTTACAACGCCATAATTCTCTTAAAAGAGTGGTCCACAAACTCGCACAAGAATATGACTAGGTATACTAATAAATGATATATTATATACTCAAAATAAATAAAAAAATAAAAATAAATAAAATAAAAACTTAGTAAAAACAAGCGAGCATAAGTCATAGTGGCTTAGTAAAGGGAATTGCATGTATATAAAACTTAAATAAGCCGAGGATGAGTGAGTAAATGACACAAAAGTAGAGAACAACAAGCATAAGTCATAATAACTTGGTAAAGGGAATTGTATGCATAAAAACTATGTATTAAGGAATTAAGAAGATAGTAAGTCATAGTAGCTTAGCAAAAGGATTTACTTAGTCGAGAAAGCTAAGCCATTTTTAAGGAATGGTAAAATTGGTTTTTAGTTAAGGTGGTGTAGAGTGAGAAGCAATAAGAAGAAAGAAGGTAGAGAGAAAATTGACAATTAAGATAGGAGTTGTTTTTAGTGTGATTTTTTAGATTTTTTGGTGCCAGAATTTGGCGGAAAAATTTGAGGTGAAATATTGATTTGTGTTATTTAAACTTGTTTGTTTCATTGTATATATGGATTTAATACCTTGAAAAATATCTACAGCACTTCGATTGTGCAGGGGTTACCCATCAAATTTGTGATTTCAATAAATTCTTGCCGAATTTTAGAGAAATTAGACCGAAAAACCCACAAAAAAACTTCCAAACAATTACACTAAAAACAACTCGATTAAAATCGAAAACAGGTCCAACAAAGAAATTGTGTGCAAAACTTTGGTGTGTTTTTTTTTAAGTACATAGATGATAATGGAAACATGATTAAATATTTGGATGAAAGCATGACATGATAGAGTAGCTACAAGGATACGAGGGAAGCTTTCAACGGTCAAATATGAGTAGTTGTGTCGGTTTTTATGCTGGTGGTTAGTTTCGAAGAAGTTTATGTGTAAATGATAATTATGGTCAAAATGATTAACGTTGGACATTCATTATAAGTCACCCTTAACAATAAAGGGATAGAGTGTTATCTAAGTTGTCTTTAAGGGCATGTGATTTATCCATTTTAGGGATTGATTTTGGAATGGGTTGATAAAAGTGTGGACACGCTGTGATAAGACAGAGATTTTAGGGATTGATCATGGCATGGGTTGGTAAAAGTGTGGACACGTTGTGACAAAGGACAAAGATGTCCATGTATTTTAGCATATATTGAAAAATTACGGCATATTTTATGATGCCTTTCATCTTCTTATTTAAGTTCCCATTATAAATTGATGTGCTTTATGATGTTGTTGCCTTTTCATTTATTTGATTGCACATTATAGATAGGAATATCAATAAATGGATGTGTTTTTGTTATTATTATAATAGGGTAATTATTAATAGGTAGATATATTATTTAAAAATAATTGTTAAGAGTTTGTTTTTTTTGGATGTAAGGAAATAAATTAACGATCCAAGACTTAGGAGTATCTGGAGTGAGTGAAAGCTTGCTCTTTATGGATTACTAGTGGGTTATTATAGGTGGTGTAGTTTTCATTGAATAACAATGATGAATAAACCCACATTAACGAATAACAACCAATGATGAGTGTCCCTATTATTGGTTTGACAACGAAGATATGATAGGTTTTCTCATTGTTTAAAAAACTATATAATCTAAACATGATATTTTTAGTCCCTACCTCTTCTAGGGACTATAGCTTTTGCCTCGTGGTCAAAGACCCTTGACCATCTATTGTTTTGTGAAATTTTTGTAACATTAACAAAAGTTTTTGAAAATGCTTATTGATTTCATTTTTTTGTAAATTAAAAAACTTATTTCTAATTTTCGAAAATCTTATTTCTAATTTTCTATTGGATGAGTGAGCATTAATGTGACATAATACCCCTGGTGGAGAGCGATTTAATTTCGGTATTGTCAGAAAAATGGAAAATAATTTTAAAATATATAAGAAAGAATTGTGTTATTTGTTGTTATGTGGTTGCTATAGAGGCTCTAACATTGCCTATCATGACTGTCATGATTGATTTGTAGTGGACATTGTAGTCTATTTTAATGCTCTGACCATAACGATGGACAGTGGAGGTTTCATGAAATGGATCCATGGTTGGCAAGGGGGCGGGGGGGCAAGGTCCCTTATGAAAGCGAGGGGGGGAGAGGGGTCTACACTCATAATGGCCAACTCTATATTTTCAAGATCTTTTTAACTTTTAATTCCATGAATGGAAAAATCGCCACTCTAAGTTAAACCCACAATGCTCATTTCTGATGCACCATAGTGTTATCGCTAATCTTTGCAACAATGTATGGTACACAATATTCGGTGGCATCCCTTTAAGGTTGGAATCCTAGGTCCTTATGAAAAATAAGTATCTGGAATTTACTACATGCTTATGTGCCCAGGCTCAACATGAGGTGCTTAAACATTATCCCCTTATCACTAGTTCTCGATAGGGGCTTTCTTAGGGTCCTTTTAAGACTTAGTTATTTCTGATTACTTTTTTATTCCTATCAAATTTGTTTTTTTCTTGATCATACATTGATTGTGATCACCTACTTATTGCTTTACAGTGGTCAACCGCCCACCTTAATGCTCTGCATTTTGTATCATGATTATTGATGAGTGGGTTTTGACCCATAGGTCTTCAAATAGGTTGGTATGCCTATCACAAAGTATTCCCCAAACAATAGTTGCCTAAATGGAAAAAAGAGTGAAGCAGACACTTGCAAATTCAACCATTAGACTCCAACATGTTCCGACTAGTAAGCTCACTCTTATAGTGTTCTTATCCATATCCCTATGTTTTCAGAATGAAAAGAGAATTTGGTAATATTGGGGTTTTGTATTTTGAAGGAATAAAAGAAATTGTGGATAAAGCAATGTTCGTGGACGTGTTATGCTAGTTGATGGATGAATCCTAACCAACCATTCTTATTTTCATAGTCGGTGATACTGATTTATCTAATGTAATACACAAAGTCTCTCAAAGGACTTATGGAGTGTTTTTGGTCTTTTACTCTACTCATCGAATGACAAAAAGAAAGTTTTTTGGGGTAATTGAATGGGTGGAATGGAGGGTTGTCTTACAATCACTACTCTCTGTAGATTTTAATTCAACAAGGAACATCCCTTATACTATTTCAACCCTAAAAGTGTCATCCTTTATATTGCAAATAAATCTTTCACAACTTTTAGAAGAAGCTAACCTTCTAATTTTCCCACAATAGATGACAATATGTCTTGTATCACCACAAATACATTTCTTCATCAATCAAATTGTGAATATGGGGAACCTTTCCCTCCTTTCCAAGTGCCACAAAAAATTTATGGTCTAAGTGAAAGTGTACACCACTCAAAGGGGAATAAACCAATATAGTACTAAAGATCGCAACATTCCAATGCTTTCCACCAGAAACTATCAGGCTACAAACCTCGAGAAAGATTCCATAGACAATCTAAAGTCTTGGCTTATTTAGTTACTTAAGAAGCATGGCAGAAACGGTACCCTATGTCACTTATTTATCAAGAATTTACTTGGGCCGCCATGGAAGTTCTATACCTCAATCATCTAAGGTTTCCTAAGCTCGTAAAACTTCTTGAAGAAATCAAGGGTGTTGTGTTGTTGAGTGTATCCCTGAGCGATATTTTATGTTCCCTATACAAACATGATTTGAGAGAGAGTGGAAACCTGAGGACAATGAATATAAGAGACAATCCATTGAAACTTCAAGCATTGAGATTATGAATCTTAAGGGAATGATTTTGATTAAATCTATGTTAAAACTCGAGTGGTAACCAAAGAAAATGGAGGTAATGCCAAAGCATGCATACATGACCTGAAGATGTGACTTTCAAGTGAGGTTGTGAATGGATATTTCAGGGACAATATTGAGATATCAACCATTTATTAGAAGTTTAAAGTGGACATGGAGAAGGTGATTGATCTCACCCATCTCTGTTGCGTAGATAACTACCCCAAAAAATTGCAATTTAAAATTTTGTAAATACTTTGGGGGGGGGGGGGGGGGTGTGAATAAATATTTCTTCTACAATTTTTATTTTTATGCCAATTAAGATCACTTATGAACATAACACAAAATGAACAATAACAAAATAAGTAATTTTCTTAATAAAATTGACAAGGACTCCAATCCTCTTTACAAGAAATCAAGTACAATAATGCTTCAGGGCTCAAACCCTAGATGATGACTCCAATCTTCAATCAACTAGGCTTTGACCTATATGGTGCCATGCTCCAACTTGGTCTTTATGAGGCTCCAACTTTTAGGGCTCCAACCCTCTCCACTGGCATAGGCTCCAACCTGATCTTGAGGACACCTATCCTCTAGGGCACCAACCCTATCAATCTGCTTCAAGTTCTTTAAGATAGTTACAAATAGTTATCCCAAGCTTCCTATGTCTTTTGCAACAAGCCCTGGAAATGTCTTCTCCAATAATGCCCTCAAAGTACCCTAGCTCATCAATGACAAATTTATGATTCTCAAAAGGTATCTCCACGTCTCTTCATGATACCCAAACAATTTTTCAATGTTACATCATTAGGGTTTCTTGATGACTTCTTCAGTAGGCGGCTTCCAACGGTTCTTCAAGATGTCCTCCAAAATTAATCCAAGATTGTCTCTAAACCTTTTACTCCAAGACTGCTTCTGCAATAGTAAACACTGCTTCAAAAGAGTCTTCACACACAAATCTTCAACCACTTCAAAAAAAAATCTACAATCAATCTTCAAGTGCTCTTCAACTTCTTTAAGGTTTTCTTCAAAGGCATGTACCAGGTTTTCTCAAGATTTCAATTCTGTCATAATGCTTAATAGACTGCTTACAAGAGATTCACACAAAAATTGTTGCTATAGAATTCAAGGAAATACTTCCAAGGTCGATTAGGTTTGTTAAAATAAGTATGCACCCAGTTCGAATAGGTCTTCTAAAGTCTAGTTCCAATACTCTTCAAAAGATTCTTTAATTGCTACTTCCAAGCGTCATCCAAGTTTTTCAAGGTCCAAGGTTACATATGGCTTTGATATAAGTTTATTATAGATCCAAGATTGATCTTTAAGGGTAATCACAGGGAACTTTGATTCTTCCACAATGTTTATGATGGATAGGACCTTATATCTTCAGTACTCTCGGCCTTTGCTGAAACTGAACAAATTTTAGCCTTTAATTGAAGTCACAAAGCCAAGTAATGAATATGAGCCAGAGTCTGTGTTTTTCAACGAATCTTCAATAGGGGTAATAGGAGAAATTGTGATTGTTTATACACCTATTCTAAATTGAAAACCACACATAAATATGTATTTATTGACTGAGCTCTTTTCTTCTTCAAACCCACAAATCTCTTGTTGTTTTAATTAGTTCACACGATGTGAACTTTCTCCTTTGCTCCTCGCTATCTTCTACTTCTTCTGCGGTTAGTCTGTATATCTCAAGTTTCAGTCTCATGTGATATATATAGAGATATTTGGTTATGTCAAGAGACACAACATTTGGGGAGATGGGCTGACTAGTGGTGTAGAGAGTCGACCTGGCAGATAAGCCGACCTATAACAAGTTATTCCAAAAAGTTACTACTATTTGACTTCTCAAAATATCGCACAAGGTTTCATAATGGAAGGCTTTTCTCTGTGTTGGGCATGAGAGCTCAATAAAGTCATATCTAGTTTCTTTCAAGCATTATGATTAAATATCATAAGAGATGCAAATCTTGCATTAGTTCCCAATGTATGAAAGATGTTGCAGAACAAACACAAGTTGGAGCTTTATTCAATCTTGAGTTTGTGTCTTGTCTTCATGAATTGCTGGAATCATGATGATTATATTTTTTGGCAGAACACATTCTTCTTTGGTCGTTGTATATGACGGATAACTTAATTTCCATCTAGAACACGTAAGGGTCTTCAACCTTGTAGGTGCACCTAAAATGATTTCTTGTAAGGATATTGTATTCGAGTCTCTTCTTGTGGGGTGAAAGCCTTCTACCAAGGGATTAGTGGTCATTCACTAGCCTAGTAGAACGAGACACTTATAGGTGTAAATGTCATGTAAACAAGTTGGTTTTTTTTTGTGTGACTGTGTTCTTATACTTGAATATGTGATCAAGATTAGACTAGGGTTTCTAGTTTAGGAATTCTAGGGCTTCCAATCAATTAGGGTTAGGATATTATTAGAGTTTTAGCCATCTTCAACAATGCCATATTGACATCAATGACAACTTTGACCAACAATCCCCCCCTTTGTCATTGATGACAATATTATTTCCCTTTCAACATTATCTCCCCCTTTGACATCAATGGAAAATGGGGTACTTTTCTTGTCAATGTCTTCTCAGCAAGTGCTCCCCCTATCATGTTGCTCCTTTTTTTCATTTTCATGCAACTACCCTTGTCATCATGCTTTCCTTATTTTGATAATGTGGAGCAAGAGATATGTATTAATTTGCATTTCTTCATGTGATCAATCAACTCCCCCTGCCTGCATAAACTCCTCATGCTCTCCTTTTTGCTTATGGAACTCAAGACAAGAAAGATTGTTGCCTTGTGATCAAGTGGAAGGCATCTTCAACAATGGATGTGTAGTGAAGACACAATATCATGATTTTCTTCAATGGAATTGTTCCCCCTAAGCTTTGCATGCATGGAAAGGAATGAAGTACATGATTTCTTTATGCAAGAGAGAGAAATTTGTCCAACAAGATTTTCTTCAAAAATTTATGAGAGATGATCCATCAAGAGATATATCTATGTGTCTCATAGCATGATTTTCCATGTGTGACATGTCAAGGGTTTTCCAAGCCTTATCAAGGAAGCATCTTTTAAGAATAGTCAAATTGTCATAAGCTCCCTGTCATGCGGAAAGAGTTAATCTTGTGGACAAAACCAACCTCCCTAGAAGCCTAAGACTTTCTAGTGACAAACAAGACAATTAAGAGCAATCCTTCTCTAAACATGCATTTACCATACAAGAAGTCAAGTGTTTTAGATCCTACCTGTAGTCCAACGCTGTTGTAGTAGTCCATCCTCGTCGATCCGGATGAGCTCCTCCTTCACTTCGAAACCTGCATTCACTAACATTCAAACGATTACATAGCACCTGAATATCTCATAAATAAAACATATTCAACATACAGACCAAGGAGTATATGAAACAACTCATTAATAACAAATTGTTGAGAAGAATGGACTTATTTGTATTAATAGGAAACAAAAGAAACCATTACAACCTGAGCCTTGGTGTTGTGCAAGTTCCTCCCAGGGTCCAACAAGAGTTTTCCTTTACTTTAATAAGCTCACCCACTTCCAAATGAAACAAGAAAGGATGGAGTGATCTCTCCTCACAAGTCAACAAATGGAAGTCCTAATTCCAGCAGCATTTACCCTTTAGAATGTTCAGCTTTCAACCTCCCCTCCTTGGCCCAATGCCTGTATTTATAGTATTCTAGAAGAGGTTATTCAGTTCCAACATCAATGGGATACTCCCTCTTTTGGATGGGGTAGCTCCTCTCTTGATGGGATAAGCTCCTCTATCATAGGGGTGCATGAACCATCTGGAGGCGCTCAATACACGTCAACAACTCTTCTAGAAGGCTCTAGAAGTGACCACAAGTAACTTTTTTAAGATGAAACTCGCGCCTTTTGACCTTTACAGGGGTATGCACCCAACCCTTGACATACATAGCGTACAAGTACGCAGGTATAATGAACTTGGAGTGCGTACACGCAGGTAAGGTAGAGAGAACTTGTGTACCCAGAGATAAACATGTTTTTAAATGACTTTCTCTCTTTCTTGAAGTTTGAAATGGAGAGCAGAGGTATAAGGCTTGCCAAGGAGGATAGTATGACTGTTGATGGAGCCATACTAACTGCAGATAGTCATGGTGACAAATTTTAGTGTAACAGATTGCCCCCTAAAGTGCGAAGCCTGTATTAGGGTTTTATATCATCTAGGAAGGGTGAAGTACTTTATCATTTCAAGGATTATCTCGTGGAGAGCCCAGTCAGAACCTGCATTTTTCAACACAAAATACATGTATAAGATTATATCATCGCTGAGGTAGGCATTCCCATACTTAGATCAAAAACTTTAACTAACAGACTAACTACTACTCTGATACAGGAATGATTTCATAGTACATCATAATCATAGACTCATGTAGACACAGTATGGACGCAGCCATCTGTTTATAATTGGTCTACAATATAATGAGTACAAAACTCCTCATATCCTGGATGGTGGAAACTAGATCCAGGGTCTTCATCTCTACTTCCCGAATTGGTACGATTCTAGCCATGCGAATAAATGAGTCGATGTCGAACATGGTAGAAACCACTTGATTACCAATCGATGATGTAAACTGTTAACAAGTGTGAGAGAGACCACCAATGATGTCAATGGTTCTCAAAGTACCCAGTACAATCCATGAGATGTGAATGAATGAGTCGATGTCGAACATTTCACGGAGTCCTTCGATCGAAAGTCAATGATGTAAACTGTCGTCAAAGGCGAGAAAGCTGCCATTGATGCATGCAGACTTCAAGGTACTGACGATTTCTAAGTCAACTCTCTATATAATGTGTTGATGTCGATAGAAAGCGACCCGTCGCAGGCAAGCCCACAACACGAAATCATAGTTCAAGTTGAAGAAATGTTGCTGTAAGGACTGACTCAAGGATGATAGAAATGGATAATAGGTATTTTGTAGTTGAATGTTTTGTTTGCAGACCTCTTGAACACATAACGACACAACAGATGGCTTCGTGACGAATGAATCAAAGTTAATACCCGGAACCCGGCTGAAGAATTTCAATGTGGTTTGATCAACTGTGAGGCAAAGGATTTCCCAACCCAGGTGAATAAAAAGTGTCGT
>APFE031729771.1:13172-43402 GCA_000404065.3 Pinus taeda | reverse complement strand
TTTACATGCAAATAGTTTGTTTCCATTTAGATTTATATCTTGAGATGAATGAGTTATTATGGAAAACTTTAAGTGTATCTTAAGTTAAGAGCCTTTTTCATGTATGATTTATGCATCTTGAGTCTTTGGTTATAATCTCTAATTCATTAAGTAATAACTGAGGTGAGAGCAGACTTCTTGAGTCAAGAACTCTTTCAATGTTTCCTCTTTTAAGCTGATTGAATCAAGAGTTTTAGGATATATTTGCTCTTATATTTTAATCATTTATCTTTCAAAGTTTGGTTATACTTGATCTTCAAAAATAGTGGATTTGCCTCCAAGTTTCACAAACTCGGATTGATAATAAATACTTGCGTTAATTTAGTTACATAAATTAGCTCAACAAGTATGACATTTGGTTGGACTAGTTGGGTCCATTATGGTAAATGGACGATGAAAAAATAATCATGGGAAAAGAAATTAAGAAAAGTTAAAGTAAATGGATCTAAGGTGTTGGATGCCTTGGCTATGTTGGGACTATTGTTCTCAATATTGCACGGGTTTCAAGAGTAAAGGGATTTCTCTTAAAGCTTCACCTTAAGATGTGGTAACTATTTTATGATCATGATTATGTTGATGTTTATATATGTATACATGTTGGGTAGTGGAGGCCCCGCGTAATGGTTTTGGGGCTTTATATAGGGTAATAATATTGTAAATATCTGAAATGCGTGGAGCACGAAATGTAATAGGTCAAGTCAAGGGGTTGTCCACCCAAAAATAATATAGAATAATAGGAAGTAAGTTGGTCTACCCATGGTTCGTGGACCATGGGAATGTATAAATAGAGCGAGGCTCTAAGGGTAGAGGGTAGTTAGGGTTTTGGTTGGATCTTGATGATTATGGGTTTGTGAAGGCAATATTCTCTATGTCTATAAGTCAGAGTCAAGGGTGTTGGTAGATAGATAGAGGCTCTGCAACTGTGTGTGCAGAGGCCTAGTAGAGTTCGTAGCTGTGTGCACGGATTCCTGCAGCTGAGTGCATAGGGCTGATCTGGTTGTATTAACGAAAGACATTAATAAAGATAAGTTGTTTTCTGAAATATCATGGATATATTGTGACTACGCACACTGAGTTTTATTGTTAAATGATTACTTAAAGACTGTAACTAGAAGATCGGATCTATAATAATTTCCTTAATAAGAAAGTACACCTACATGGATCTACGGAAAAGTCTGCCAGTTGTAGAGAGTCATGCGACGCCACAGAACGATTCGCGACCCCTCTATACCACATCAAGATATCCCATTGATGCGGAAACTTGGTTCCAACACCCTCCCCTACTACCTCGGGTGAGACCTCAGTCTGCACTACATGGGCTATTGTCGAAAGGGCTGGTAGCTGCGAGATTTGTTTGGCTAATAACTCTTCCAAACCTAGGTCAGGGCCCAATAAGCCAACAAATTGTTCCATTTCTAGGACCGGGATTTTCCTAAGGGGTGTTTGATGTTGGTAGTTTGGAACCCTACGAAAAGGAGATTGAAGATTGATTGGATCAAAAGAGGTATGAGTTCGTAGGTGGCCTTAGCACACCTGTGCGAAAACCAGAAGTTTAGCATGGTGAATGTGATTAAGCTTCCTGTGTTCAAAGTAGTAGGAAGTGAAGATCTAGAAGGTTCAGGGTTTGTAGTAAGGGTAGTGTGGGAAGTGCATGGATTTATGGACGATAATATTAAAAAGTCTACCATGGTGAGTGCACTACAAGATCGTGTGTTGACTTGGTATATTAAGCACTTTAGTGATTACCCCAATGCCGAAATAGCAAAGATATGGGATGCATTAAAAAAGGAGTTTAGTTGGCCGAAATCAGAGACGCAGTTGATCATAGGATTCAAGGAGATCATGATGCAGCCAGGAGAAACCCCTTGGGATCTGCATCAGAGAATGAAGAGTACGATCAGAGAGGCTAACATGAAATTAATGAATGTGCAGCACCACACGTGGTTTATGTCATCTTTAACGTTGCACCTGTGGATAGCGCTATCACAGTAGAAGATCTTATCCTAGGCTAAAGGTGTACTTTGTTATGTAGGTGCTTATGTATGTCATGTTTGACAGGGTTGTCATAGATCATGATTATTATGCTAACATTTATGTGTATATATATCTATGTATGTATGTTGTGTTTATATATAGGTATGTATGTATATCCATGTCACTGTCTAAAAAGGTTTTCAAGGGTTGTTCTTGTGGAGGTTTGATTACTTACATAGGTGAATGACATGAAGATGTTCCTAGTCTTACGAGGAATCGATTGAGAAGAGTAGTTATGAAAAATATACAAGGTCGGTATCATGTGTTTATGAGTTGATATTATGTGATTATATTATGTCTATGTTATGGACATGTTATACTGAGGGATACATCAAAAAAGTGAAAGAGGTGTGCTCTGCGACATGCTGGGACAAGCATGGATAAGACACTAAAAGAAAGCTTACTTGGTAAAGAGTCATTGTGGTTTTGGATGTGTGGTGCAACTATTGTGCATATGTCATATATGTTGTATTGGTTGCACATGTGATGTTTTGTGCATGCAGTATGGTGTATATTTAGTGTGTGTACATGTTGATTATGTAATGTTGTGTACATGGTGTAGTATAGATAATGTTGTATGAATGTTCCATAAACAGTGGTGGGTATAGATGATGCTATGTACATGTTGGAAATGCAGTGCTATGTACAAGTGGTGTTGCATGTATGTTGTGCATGTGGTACTATGTAGATATGGTATGGTGTGTATGATTGTACAAGTGGTGTTATGTGCTTGTGGTGATGTGTACATGTTGTACAAGTGGCAATGTGTGCAGGTGTTATTATGTACATGTATTGCATCTGGCGTTGTGTACATGTGGTATAACGTACATTTCATGTATGTGGTATGGTGTAGATGTTGTACAATGGTGTAATGCACATATCGCATTGTGTACATGTTTTGCAAGTGGTGCCATGTACATGTGTTGTTGTGCACATGTTGTGCAGTCGGTGCTTGGTACATGTGGTACTATTGTACGTTTGGAATTGAGTGCATGTCATACATGCTACATTGTGAGCATGTAATACTATGTATGTGCATTGTGTCGTCATTGTATCGTGACATATGCATTCATTATGTTCCACCCTAGACATGTATTAGTGTTATGTTATACATTAGGTGTAGGTGGATGTATTGTGTTTTGTCACACACTTGGTGTATGTGTATGAGTTGTGTTTTATACCGGGTGTATGTGTATGCATTTTGTGGTGTCACACATTGTGTGTGGATGAATGTCTCCATATGTACATTGTGCATGTGTATGTACATACATTGGGTGTAGGTGTATGTGTTGTATGTGTTGTATGCCAAGTATAGAAGCATGTGTGGTTGTATGTGTGTGATGCACACTACGCGTATGTGCACCTAGTGGAGGAGAAGGCACTGGGTGTTTGTTGGGTGTGGCAACCCATCCGGTGTGTGTATAGAAATAATAAAGGCAGAAGTAAATATCAATGAAGGATAAGTATCAATATTGTACTTTAGTTTTACTATGCATATGATTTATGATTCTAGTCTATGATGATTATATGTGATCTATGATTCTAGTTTATGATGGTTACATGTGATTTATGATTTTTATCTATGATGGTTATGTTTTGAGCTAACCTGATGTGATGTTTTTATACATGATGTTAGATTGACTTGTCATGATAGGAAGTAAACATATATGTAAGTGTAACTTATTAACGAGCTACCAATGAGGTATGATTTAAAGTTATTTCAATTTATTTTGAATATAATGGAAGTTATGTGATTTCTATTGGAAGCACAAAAATACCTGGTTGGCTGGTTAAAATCAACTGCAAGAATCAACAACAACTGTGAAAGGAATTGCAATATGTAGCAGAATGTTGGTAAAGAACTTCAAGAACATGGCCAATTAATGCCACTGATTTTCAAGATCATGCTATGAATGGTATGATGGTTTTGAGGTAGGTATATGCCTTGATTTTTTTATATTCCGATCCCAGGAAGCCTTGCTAAGGGATGGACTGCCCAAGATGGGGGTGCCAACAAAATTTGGAAGGTGAGTGACTGCATGGAAGGGTTGATTAGATTGCCTGAGGGACTACGTAGTAGATAAGGGAAGTTCGGGGATGGATTTGTTTTGGTCATGAGAATTTCCATATTGAATTAGATGCACATTAGGAGTACACCCTAGATTGATGAGCTGGTAACTATTCATTGAGAGTACAACTCATGCGGGATTGCAGCGGTAGATTTTGGATGCAAAGGTAAACATTGGCAACAAATTCTGGACTTCCTGGGAAGGAGATGAATCTTGGTACTACTTTGAGGGTGGAGGTGTGAGCCTATGGATTCCCTTGTTGACTGATACAGGCATCATACTCTCTTATTTTCTAGTTTAGTAGATGTGTATATATGTATATGTGATTATTGTAAATATTGTATTGAGTTGTGTTATGAAGCTCCATTATGCAGTATGTTGTCATGTTGTCATGATATTTTGTTTTAGTAGATGGTCATTGTAATGCACTGAGTTATGTTATAAATCTCCATGGGTAGTATGTTTTGTTTTCATCTTGTTGGTTATAGGTGTCATTGAACACTGAGGATGGTGTCCCCCTAGGGAGAGGGTTGTGTAATAGCCCCTAGTTAAAATTCCAAGTAGTAAAAGTTAAAAACAATAACCACAGTTGATGAGGCACTTAGTCCAAGATAAATGTTGCGAAGGAAATCCTGGTGGGGTTGTTCACTTGGTTCTTTATAGCTAAGGAAATTGGCAAAGGCAATGGCTAAGGCTTTGGAAAGGCATGAGGCATTAGTTGGCATTGTATTTATGAAAATAAAGGAAATTAGGAGAAAAGGAAGCTGAAAGGTCACGAGTTTCATGTGAGGAGGAGAATGAAGGAAAATAATCAAAAATGAAGAAAATATAGGCCTCATTAATAAAAAGGCTTATGAGGATATGTTGACAGGCTCTTAGTCAGTGTAACTTTTTGTGATTTTAGTTTTGGAGCACTCACATTATTCTCTTTCTGTCGTACTCTTGGATACTTGGAGTTTTTATTGGGGCACTTTCACATCGTAGCAAGAAAGGCAATAAAGGATCAAGGAAGCAAGGATCAAGCAGGGAAGGGTAGGATCAAGAAGCTACAATAACATTCATTGCATGTATCGAATTGCATGTGTATTTTCCTTTCTAGGCCATGAAAGAATTGTTTTCCATGTGGTTATTTTCTATCATGGGATGGGTTTTGTAAGGTGTGACAGTATTTTCAGCCTAGCCTTACCATTTATGATTAGTCATGGTGTGATGTGGTTCTCATGTTTGGATAAGCTGGATTATCATATGCATTCAAAGCTACATGAGTTGGATCTCTGAAATAATAGAACACATGGCCTAGTAACCCATGAGCCAGACCATGGGTTTTGGTAAAGCCAAATTTTGTTTTTCCTTTGATGGCCTAGGAATCCTTGGCGGTAAATGGAAGGATATAAAGTAAAGCCTAGAGGTGGTTTCCTCTTTGTTGGGCCTAGTAATCCTGGGTTTGGGATATGCAGTAAATCATAGAGAGAGGGTCTCAATCTGGGGCCTAGCGATTTGGTTTTAGATTGTGGTAAATCCTGAGAGGCTAGGAGATATGAAAATTCCTCACAGTGTAGGTGGAGAAATCCAGTGGCATCCATGCTTGTTTGGCCTAGTGATTTAGTGGAGATCACTATAAATCATGTTATGATGCATTGATTGTGTTGGCCTAGTGTTCCAGGATGGATTATGGTAAAGCCTAGCTTCTATTGATGAGGGTGAGGTGGTTTAGCCTCGGTATGCCCTAGTCTAGTTATTCTGGTTTGAGTCCCGCATTCATGATTGGAATATGGCATGGGTGTTAATGGCTAAAGAGAGATTTGGCTCATCCATTCTATGGTCTAGTTGAATGTGGTAGTCCCATTGCTCATTGGCTTATTGCATTCATTAATGAGAAATTCATTCCCTTAATTTCTATGTGCAAATGTATTAACGTATATGTGGATTTTGATGGCTGATATGTTTATGTTATTTATGTTCTTATTATGTTGGTTATATGTACATTTTCTAACAATAGCTACGTAAGGATATCAACATGTTTTTACTTTTACATGAATGTATAATGTGTTTGTGACCTAATAGATGATAATGCATCAAATGTTGCCCATGGGGCTTTGGATTGACGGTGAATGGGTGCACTGTTAAGGCACTCCTTGCGATAGGTCACCGGTTCAAATCCCCCGTGGGTACTTAGGTTAGTCTTAACATAGAAAAAAAAAGATAATGCATCAAATGTCATAAGAGAAAAATTATTTATAGCGATTCTCAAATCAGTGTGATATTTCTATACTTAGTTGTGTTGTTTACACCTCTAGGTTACATGTTGACAATATGTTTGATGAAATGTCTTTCATGGCTAGTAGGAGGTTGGGTAAGGTCTTTTTGACCTTATTTCTTTTGCTGCATTGTTTCCCTATACTTTCCTTGATATCAAGCTATCATTCCAGTTTGGGCATTAGCCTTGGATCTCGACTTCAAAAAGTGTTAAATCCTTGGGTCACTAGCACAAAACTAGCAAGTTTGGTCCAAAGTCCCTAGCAGGCAAGCCTCTGAGAGTGAATTTAGGTTGTTGGTCGCTCCCTTGCCCATAGCATTAGAGTGGAAATGGCCTAAGAGGTCCAAAACAATAGTGGGGCCAAGGGACATGCTATTTGAGTGGTTGACTTGTCTCCTGAGAGTTTTGTTTATGTTTTTGGATGACTGTGTGTGATGTTCCATCAATTGCGCTTCCTTAAGGTCACCTAGGGGGTCAAATCTGATCATAATAGCCTCTCGTCTGATGTTTTCCCTGGTTTGCATGGTAACTTGGGAAGATGTGGGAGGATGGTGTTACAATAGAGGTTTGCAAACTCATTCAAATGTTCTCACAAGATCCCAGTGCATCTAATACATTTATCTCGAAAAATGATTCATTATAGTGCAAGGATCGCTTTTATCTATGTAAAAATCCCTACTGAAATAAAGTGTTATTTTGGAATTACAAACCTCTCCTATAGGAAGGACCTTAGGATTTAAAACAAATTACCATATGGTCAAGAATAATGTTTTTTGGAATGACCTTAAATCTGATATTCAGAGGTTTTTGGTACAATGTTTGGTTTTCCAACAAAATAAATTTGAAAAAATTAATACCCGAGGCCTTTAACACCTATTAGCCATTCCAGATCAACATTGAGAAGAGGTGAGAATGGATTTTCTCACAGATTTAACCATGTCTGAAGGAAATAATGGGATCATGGTGGTTGTTGATAGAATTTCCAAGTATGAACACTATTGTGCACTATCTTATCCTTTCATAATCAGTACAGTGACTACTTCATTTATGGAAATAGTTCAAAAGCTATATGGAAACCCAAATATTATTGTAAGCGACAAAGATCTCCTTTTGACTAGAAATTTTTGGAAAAAAATATTTTCTTATCTTCGTAGTGTTAACTGGCTCATAGCTCATCTTATCATCCTGCTCTACTGTTCAACAACCGCCATTTTAATATATTGTAAATTTCCAATGAAATTTATTATATTAAAATAGGGACCCTTTAGTTTTAGAAAATCAACGTATAAAAAAATTTGTTAAGAAGGAACTATAACCAAAGTTTAATAAACCTTGATTATCCTAAAAAAACCAAATTAAATAGCCCTTGGAACCAAGATTTATACTTAGGCTTTAGAAACCCTTAAGTAATACATAGGATGGGTTATTTAATTAAAAAACAAAATAAATCATAATTTTTAATCCTCAAAGGCTAAAATAGTTATAAACAAAATTTAACTCTTTACAAACTGCGACTCTCCATCACACGCTGCATCACGCATCCCATAATAAAAAAGTTGAAAAGGAAAATACTTCCCTACTCTGATTGCGATATTCGTAAATCAGACCCAATGGGAAAATTAATCATAAGAAACAAATTCTCTATGGCCATGACTATCGGAAATTATAAAAAAATTAAGTCCATGCCTCCTACCTTGTCTGAATGTCATATGAGATAAAGCACAGTCCTGACAGGAAGACACATGCAAATTCATAAAATCCTATGTCCGCAAGCTTTCGAAAAAGTACCAAAGTCCATACTCTGGTGCCTTATCTTGATTGTGATATGTGATTAAGACCAGACCTGACGGGATTATAAAATCCATTCCATAAATCCCCTACATTTAGAGCTATCGTAGTTATCAAAGAGTCTTGCCTCCTCCCAATTGTGATTGCAATTAGACCGGACCCGACGAGATTATTAACTGCATTTCTAAAAGTCCTACATCAAGGACTATCACAAAGGTTTTGAAAGGCTTAAGTCCTGCCTCATATTGATTGTGATTGTGATACACAGACCCAGCGAGATTATTCACCCCAACTCATAAATCCCTCACATCCGTGCAATCGCAAGAATCACAGTCTCGATCCTTCCACACCACTCATTGTGATTTGTGATAAGCCCCAAACCTGATAATAATTACATGTCAATTCATAAAAAATATTGCGTTCGCGGCTATCAAAGTTCTATTACACATGACGCCTATTCTAAAGACTCCTACAAAATACAATTATGATATGTGATCAGGCCCAAGCCATCTCCCATGTCATTCCTATCATCACCTGTGACATTATTCTCCACATCAGATGCCATGCCATAGTGATGTCACCATGGGTCATTCGTTATGCCATCTCGTAGATTGCAAATCGCAAATCACAAACCTCTCAAGCTTGTTGGTGTTGTATCACTCTATTGCTGCGAAATGCGATCAACCCTGCATCGGAGTAGGATTATAAATTCCATTTCATAAATCCCTATGTTTGTGGTTATGACAAAAGCCATGGAACTCAAGTCATTCCTCCTCTCACCATTCTGATTGCAATTTGGCCTTGTTCAGATTTTTGTCTATTTCAATAGGGATTGTCCTTACTTGAAATATGACAATAATTCAAACCCCAATCTAAAATCAATTGCAATTTTGCGATAAGACCATAAAATTTCACTTGTCTTATTACATGAATCACTCCACATTTCTCTCCATGATGGTTGTATTTAGAATTTATTGCAACTCTACGTTTTTCCTGATTTCCTGCTAAAGTGATTTGTTTCAAATAAAACTCGCTTATGAGTTTCACTTATTTCCGGCTTATCAATTCTTGATTTTCTTGTTCATGTTCATGAAATAAGATGACAATTGTGTTGACAAGAAGTAGTTCAATTCAAATAGACATGCAAGCATTCAAATAGTTCAATTAAACAAATAAAGCTGAAGAAGACAACAAATCACATTCAAAAATTTCCATCAAAGATTATTTTCCTTTAAGCGTTGTTGAGGGGATCTGTTTAAATACCCTCAACATTCTGCACAATAGATTCTATTGTTTTCTACTATTTAAGCTTGTCATATGAAACAAGGGTCTAGAATTTTATGAAGAAAGGCTAACGAAAGCTTGCTCTATTGTACTTTCACACTTTTATCAATAGAACGACTAGAACATTGTTTTAGGAATTTTCGTAAAGAATTTTGAGAAGTTTCACAATTGTACTCCTTCAATCGACTTTGTGGGAAAGACCAACCTGCTGCTATTTCTTTTATGAGCTAAGCAATGTGCATCTAGTATTTCTATCTTTGTGCCTCTGTTTTGTTCATAAATAAGTAGTTAATTTATCTTTTTAGATTTCTTATTACATGGTATTTCTACTCTTGTCTACAATTCATGAATTCTTGAAGGCACTATTGTATAAGGGATTTAGAGTTGTAGGATAGAGGAGAAAACTCAGATCTGAAGGATTATTAAGGATTTTTCTTTTGCACTCTGAATTATGTTTTGATGGGCAAAGTTCGTACTATTACAACTCTAGTTTTAAAAGCAGAAGTTCAAGCATTGTAAAGGACTGTTGGAGACCATAGTCATAGAAATGTATTTAATAAATTGGTATTTTAATACTAGTTTCATTTTATAATGTCATGGATTTGTCATTTTATTCATATTTGTGCACTATTATTGGTATGAGTAAATTGTATCAATCATATGTTATTAATTATATCTACTCGTATGTGTTGAATTCTAATTTCTGAGTAGCTATTTACTCATAAATCCATCTTTTAATATCAATTTAACAAATAATGACATGATGTGAACTATTTCCTCATATTCTTGTTTAATTATTCAAACTATTGATTTAACAATCAATGGCATTTTGTGAACTACTTCCTAAGGGTTATCGGTTGATTATTTCAATTAAGAGGTCTTTGAATAGAATATGTTTTGGTATTCATAATGTCAGTTAATTGAACTATTTCATTAGTATGATATTCTTTATAAGCCACACATATTTAAATCCGAAATCATTGAAATATATTGCTCTTGGTTGGGTTAGATCTATATCTTCTTAATTGAGATAGGATTAGGATTTACTTCCTTTTTCTGGCATTTTAGAATTAGTTTGCATTTAGATTAACTGTACATTTCTACACGTCCTCTTTTGAGGAAAAACTTTATATTGGTTTGGTTTTTCCACAAAAACAACTTAAGGATCATTCTTCTTACCTAATCATGTAGAGGAATTGATTTGATGGCCCTAGCTATTATCTATTAGAGAAATATTTAAAGTTGATAGCAGTTGGAAGAAGGTAACTCAACCTAATTAAACCACTTGGAGCCACTATCCCAAATGGAAAAGGAGTTGTTTTAAGGTTTGGACCAGCTGGTTATCCCCAATGTTGTGGCTATGATTTTCGAGGCCTCATCATTTTTTGCGCTAGAAGGAAGGCCCTTAATTAGTTATTTGTTTAAATTTTTTTTATATCGTTTTTAATTAATCATGGCTCCCATATGAATTACTACACTTGGTCATGCATTCAGGTCGCCTAAGCCTACATGAGGCATGCCCAAGAAGCAGATCAAGTCTTTGTCACAGTTAAAGTTCGACAGCGAGAGTAATGTTTATGTATTAAATCCTATTGTTGGTTTTTTTAATAGATGTAAATATTTTAATATACTCATTGATAATGAGATCTGCCGGCTTTTCACTCTCACATTCAGAGGATAGATCTGCAAATAGTTCTTTGTGCTTCCCAACAAGTTGATTCATTCATGGAAACATTTTTGCGAGGTATTTCTCAAAGGACATCAAAAGTATAGTTACAATAGTTTGTTTTCAGAATTAGATAATCTTTACATGTATGATAATGAATCTTTAGATGATTTTTGTAATAGATTTTGGTCATTTTGTTATAGATTTCATTTAGATCATTTTCCTTCAACTGAGGATTTAATTGAACGTTTCACTTATCTTGTTTCTTCCCATACCAAAAATAATGAATCAATTAATGAAGAAAAAGATACATCTAATTCTTTAACTAGCCTTGAATCACTAAACGGTTTTATGGAACCTACACCTGAAATTGTAATTAAATCACAACATTCTTCTTTAGAAAATTTCAATTCTCATTTTCTGATTTCTGAAAAAAAAAATATTTCCAATATAAATAAAGAAATCTTGAAATGTTATTGCAACAATTTTTTATGACGCGCGTGATTAATCAGTAGTTCCAATAAAATCCAATCTACAACTAGACTTGGATAATGAACATATTAATTTATCTTCTTTCAAGGAAAATTAAGAAATTTCAGAACATATTTCTCTAATTGAAAGAACTTCCTTAAACCTATATTATAATACGACAAGTCCTACAAACGATTCATTTTAGCCGTCATTGTATGCTGGAATGCATTATTTTCTTTATCCTGATGTGTTTTTAAATCAGAATATAGTCAATGATAATCACCTTAATCTTTCAAGTGGAAATCTTCCTAATATTTGTTTTGAAAATTCTACATCTATTACTCATTTGGATGTTAATTATTTAATTGCAAAACCCTCTTTTTTTACATTTTCTTATTTTGTTAAGTTAGATCAGCCATTTAATGTTCATAAGAAGACGGTAATTTATGATGATTATCATGGAAATGAGGATAAAGAATCACATCTTTTACAAACTATGCCAATTTTGAAATTTGATTTATTTCGTAAAGATTCACATGCTTTAATTTTGTCTCCTGAACAAAAACTTAGTTTTAAGAATTTTGATGAGTTCATCATGTGAGTTTCTAATGTATTTCATTTTGGTTCTCTTTTAAAAATTCAGATTTTTTAATTTTTCAGGTAATGTCCTTTTAGTGGTAATTCATTAACTGAAATCCACAATAGGTTCGAGAATTTCCTTGTAAAATTATTTTGTAATTTTAGCTTTCATAACAATTTAATTGTTTTTCCATCCTTTTATTTTATTTTATTTTATCTTTTCAAGCATGTTAAATGATTCAATATTGAATATCATCGAGATTTATTAAGTGAAAATGATGAATTGGTTTCTTATAATCCCAAATATAAAAAAACTATTTCATTTCCAATTTAATTCGACATTCAAAAATTCATTCCAATCATTTCATCATCAGTTAAATTTAAATCTTGAAAGTGTTCTTCCTTCATAACATGCTTTGCCATCATCTCCTCTGGAAAATTTTCATTCTCTAACAAATATACATCCATTATTTTTTGATCCCATTAATATTTCTTTAGGGAATGCTTTCCAAAAAACATGGTTTACTAACAGTCAATTGTAAATAAACATATTTTTGTACATAATTTTACATTAGATGTAAAAAATAGATTTTGTTTCATTTTGATTGTTTTCATTATCTTGTTACTAACATTTGACTTTTACATACAGGTCGGTAATAAAATGAGAGAATGGTTACATTGGAAGTATGATTATACATAGTCATGTTTCTTTCATTATGTTAGAATTAGGAGTAGATTAGTTTAGAAAGGATTTAATAAATAATGATTTTGAGTTATTTTCCTTGCATTGGGGAAAGTCATATCTTTCCAGTAAGATTAAATGAAATTATTCAATGTTCAGTCTCATATACTCACTTTCATTCATTCCTTTACTTTTTATATTTAGTTTTGTTTTCTTGTTTTCTGCTGATAGGTAAATCTCTTTTGTAGCTGTTCACAAGAATTTTCACACCTTCACTAGATAAAATTGTGAGCTCAAAGAAGCAGTAACGATTTTCATTGAATCAAACAAAATGGGGAAGTTCTAAACCTTAATATTTTTCTTCAAAAGAATTACTTTGATTAAAAAATTGTTAAAATGCTTTTTACAAGTTCTTCTTTTGAATTTTATTTTAGCAAATTCCCCATTCAAACTAAATTATTACTAAATGCTTTTAACTTTGCAAATTCGATTTATCTAGATTTAGACACAAGAAGCAATGTTTTCTTAATCATATTTTTCCTTTGTTAAGAAATTTTCATAAACAATTTCGTAAATATTTCCTTTTAGATATGGTGTTGAGTGATTTTATCATCTTACTTATGAATAGTTGTGCGTTGAGAATTTAGTTATCATATCACATTTAATTTTTCTTTTAGATAATAACGTTAAATGATATACTCTTAGCCTCTCATCAACATATCTTGAAACCATTTTATGATTTTTCAATTTGAAAGTAGGAATTTTTCAGGAAGTGGTTATGAAAGTTGAAAATTAGATAAAAATTATTAACTCTGAAATTTTTCCATTAGGTGGTGAAATCCTAGAAAAAAAGACTCAAAGGGTTATATCCTTTTACTCTAGTTTTAGTCAAAAAAGGTTATGGTTAAAAAGTAAATACCATCTTACGACTAAAACACTTTCAACTCAGATTTGTCATCGATAGCTCTTAAGGAGTCAATGATGCTCCCATCCAATAAAAAGAGAATTATAAGAAGAATTTCAGCGTAAATAACATGTAGAAAACCTTTGTCCACGCATTTCGAACGAACTAGTGTGGTTCATCATCAGGACAAGTTGAACCACACTAGTTGGTTTGAAACGTGTGGACAAAGGTTTTCTACATGTGATTTACGCCGAAATTCTTCTTATAATTGGTAAAATATAAAAAAAATCTTAAATGATAATGTAAGGCCCCTATAATACTATTGATTCCCTCATTACTATTGCCATTGTAGCCCTTATTGTTATTGTTGTGCCCCTATTGCCCCAATATTGTTATTATTGTTCCCCATAGAAGCCCAGTATTATTATTTTTGTGCCCTAATATTAGTATTGTTATGCCAACTTTGATTATATTGTGACTCCTTAGACTCCTATATATAGAAAGGAGGTTTTCTCATTTGTATCATCCAAGAACTGTTCATTTGTGTAATTTAAAGGAGGTTTCCCCCTCGAAGAGGCTAATTTCTAAGGCATTGATCTTTCTTTTCTAGCTTTTTGTGAGCTAGTTTCATAACATTTTGTATCAAAGCTTTGGATTCTAGGGTTTCACTGCTCTAAACAGGTCATCATGGAATTTTTGCTATATATTATTGTCTGCGGTGTTTCAGAAGATAAACCAAAAACCCGTTTAAGATGAAATCTTTTGGACCATTGGGTTTGAATTTCAGATATTGTCATGCTACCATTTTGGATATATGATCTAACGAAGTTGGGGTTTTTGCAAAATCTCGAATTACGTTCCAAACAGGTGACCTTGGCAAAATCGTCACAACTTTCTCTTAGAGAATCAAATTGAAATTTAAGAAGAAGTTACAGAAACAGGACGGACTATAGTTTTCTATGTATCATTTTCAGATTTGAAGGTTGAAATAGTGACACATGGTACATCATAGAAGTTTTCTCTACTGAAATATTATATAATTAGGTCATCTTGGGATGTTGGGCTTAACGCTTTCTTGGAGAATCCAATTTTGATCAGAATGGTGGCATAGGAAAGAGGACTAAGAGGGCTACCTCAGGAAGACGTCTCAGACCTTGGAGATCTGTAATTATAGAGATACAACAGATTAAATATCGAGTTTCTACAAAGAGAAAAAAGGTGTGTAGTCTTCTAAATTTTTTTCATAAGTTTGGGTTGAAAAATTAGTTTGAAGTTCAAAGGGAATAGTGAAGTATAATTATCATTAATTGATGCCCCGATGAAAGAAAATGGAAAGACCTAGTAAGCAACCTGAAAGCTCTAGCATGATTCATAAAGAAGTGGAAGAAATGCAACATGATGTATCAAAATTACGAGACCAAGTGAAAAAAAAATTCACTCTCACAAAAGGTAACAAAAGCTAAGATTGATGGTTTAAAGAAAGGAGTGGAAGCTAAGATGAATGGTCTAGAAGCTAATATGAATTGCATGCAAGTTAAGAAGGATGGCGTAGACGCTAATATGGATGGCATGGAAGCTAAGATGAATGGCATGGATGTTAAGATGGATGGTATAGAAGAAAGACTGAAATACGACATGGAAGATATGAAGAGATATTTGACTACATTGCTACAAGAAATGCTTACTAATAGTGAAAGGGTATTAAAAGAAACTCACGACAAGAACAGAAGAAATTTTAATCATGATCTCATAGACTTTAATTTTGGATTGAAGACCCACCATGTTTCAAAGATCAATATGAGGAAGTTTTATGGCAAGGATCCCGTAACATGGATACTACAGATGGAGCAATATTTCGATCTCCATAGTGAGCAAACACACAAAAGGTATGCATTACAACTTTATATTTAAAACCAAATCATTTTGTATGGTATCGATAGCTTTTCTCTCGCAAAAAATTTGTCACTTGGGTAGTTTTTATACAAGAAATGATAACACATTACGAGGATACAAAAAGAAACACTTTTTTTAGCCAATTGATAAACCTCAAACAAAAGTGTTCAATTATGGCGCATGTTGAAGACTTCCAAAAATTGAATATAAAGCTAAAATATATTCCAAAGGAGCATAGGATTGATGTGTTCATAGGGACTTTAAAGGATAACATCCAACATGAGGTCCGCCTTTGGGAACTTGACTGATTGGAGAAGGCATTCAGGTTGGAAAGAAAAATGGAAAGCAAAATTATCACAATAAGGAAGCCTACCACTCACAACTATAAGGATTGAAGTGTTTTTTCCCCTAGCCTTCCACTATCTACAAGTTTGACACCCCAACAATTGAAAGAAAAAATGGAAAAAGTTTTTCGTTATAGTTGTGATAGAAAATACACTAAAGGTCATAAGTGTTCTTAGAAGAAATTATTTTACATATATTGTGAAGAGGAGGAAGAAAAGGAAAAAGAAACATCAAAAGAAGAGGATATACAATAGGAAAAAAACCCTAGATAAAGAAAAAAATGAATCTAAACATATCTTGTAATGCATTGGCTGGAATTACCACTCCTCAAACAATCAAGATAGAAGGACATATCAAGAAGAAAAAGGTAATAGCGTTGATTGATTCAGACATGACCCATAATTTTTTCATTCTAAGATAGCCAAGGAATTGAATTGCTTCCTATATCCAACACCATAGTGTCATGTGATGGTTGCAAGTGTTGGAACCATAAATTTCTCTAGAGGTTGCCATAATATCAAGATATCCATGTGAGAATATGTATTGAATAGCCCAATGCTTTCCATTCCAAGGGGTGGTGCTGATGTTGTACTAGGAGTCCAATGGCTACAATCCTTGGGTATAATAGCTTTTAATTTTCAAGAAAATGTCATGAAATTTTCTTTGGAAGGAAAGGAAGTTGAATTAAGAGGTATCACAGGGAAAACAAGAAAGATAATCAACTATAATGGAATGACAAAGATTCTAAAGAAAGAAAAATGAGGGGTAATTACACAATTATGTTCACTAGAGGTTCCCACATCGAAATCATCTATTTCTCGAGATGTTCAAAAAGTCTTGTACAATCATTCCAAGGTAATTGAGACTCCCAAAAGGTCTCCCACCTATTCGTGATCATGATCATGCTATTCATTTGATTCCAGGAAGTTTTCCTCCAAACATTAGGCCTCACAAATATCCCTATGCCCCAAAGAGTGAAATTGAATGTATGGTTGCAAAAATGTTAGAGGTTGGTATAATTAAACCTAGTCGAAGTTATTTCTCTACTCCAATAGTATTGGTGCACAAGAAGGATGGATCATGGCAGATGTTTCTGGATTATAGGGAGCTCAACAAGCTCACTATTAAAGATAAATTTTCCATTCCTGTCATTGATGAACTATTCGATGAATTGCATGGATCAGTTTACTTCACGAAGTGGGATCTTCATTTAGAATATCACCAAATAATAATGAAGACTGAAGGCATTCCGAAAATAGCATTTAGAACTCATGATGGTCATTATGAATTTTTGGCCATGCCTTTTGGCCTTACCAATGTACCTTCTACATTTCACAGTTTGATGAATTCCATTTTCTAACCCTTCCTTAGAAAATTTGTGTTAATATTTTTTGGTGATATAGTAGTCTATAGAAAGTCTTGGAAGGATCATGTTCAACATGTTGACAAGGTGCTCAAACTATTGGAGGAGAAACAATCATATGAAAAAAGCTCCAAATGTTTCTTTGTAGTACAAGAGGAGGAATATCTGGGTCATATCGTATCTCGTGAAGGCGTTAAGGTAGACCCTAGAAAAATTAAAGCCATTATGGAATGGAAAATGCCCAATCCATAAAGCATTTGAGTGGATTTCTGCGGTTGACAGGGTATTATCGCACGTTTGTTAAGAATTATAGGAGAATAACAACACCTCTAACAACATTACTTAATAAAGACGCATTTTTATGGAGTCCATAAGCAACAAAGGCCTTTGAACATATTAGAGAGGAAATGTGCCAAGCATGGGTCTTAGCTACGCTAGAATTCACAAACACCTTTATTGTGGAATGTGATGCCTTAGGAAATGGAATTGGTGTGCTTTTAATGCAATAAGAAAGACCCATTGCCTTTGAAAGTCGTCCAATCAAAGGAAAGTATTTACACAAAGTTATTTATGAGAAGGAAATGTTGGCAATACTACATGCACTTAAGAAATGGTGACCCTATATAATGGGAAGACACTTCAAGGTAAAAACAAATCATGATAATCTTAAATACTTTTTAGAACAAAGATTATCTTCAGAAGAGCAGAAAAATGGGTCACAAAGATGTTTGATTATGACTTTGAAATCATATACAAAAAAGGAAGCAAAATGTTGTGGTAGATAAACACTCAAGAAAGGATGAGGATGTGGAAGCATTGCTTTGTGCCATTTCTATTATCGAACTAGATTGGATAAATGAAGCAAAGGATGCATGGAAGAGTCATGAAGAAGTGTGGGCACTCATTCAAAAGTTACAACAAGATCCCAATACATCTAATATATTTAGTTGTAAAAAATATTCGTTATGGTACAAATATCGCTTATACCTATGTCAGAATTCCCAACTCAAACAAAAGATTCTTATGGAATTTCACGCCTCTCCCTTAGGAGGGCACTCGGAATTTTTAAAAAGTTACCAAAGGGTTAAGGAGGAATTTTTTGGGATGGCCTTAAATTTGATATTCAAAAGTTTTTGGAGGAATGTTTGGTTTTCCAAAAAAATAAAGTTAACGCAATTAAGACCCCAGGTCTATTACTACCTTTATCCATTCCAAGTCAACATTGGGAGGAGGTTACAATGGATTTTATCACAGGCTTACCCAAGCCCGAAGGAAAGAGTGTCATCATGGTGATAGTTGAAAAACTTACCAAGTATGCACACTTTTGTGCATTATCTCATCCATTTAAAGCCAATACAATTTCTACTACATTTATGGAAACAATTCAAAAGCTACATGGAAACCAAAAGATTATTGTATGTGATAGAGATCCCATTTTCACTGGAAATTTTTTAACAAAATTATTTACTTGTCTTGGTACTCAGTTAGCTCATAGCTGATCTTATCATCTTTAATATGATAGGAAAACTGAGATATTAAACAAATTTTTGGAAGGATATCTTCGTTGCTTGTATCTGATGAACAGACACAATCAATCTAATGGTTGCCTTTGGCTGAATGGTGGTATAACACTTCCTTCCATACTGCAGCAAAAATGACCCCATTTATGGAATGTTATGGATATCACCTACCGTCCATCACATCATATTTAAGAGAAAATTTTGTGGTTGAAGCAATGGAAGATCACATCGAGCATCAACAACAAGTTGTCTAACTCTTAAAGGATAACCTAACTTTGGCAGAAAATAGAATGAAACAATAGGCAGATCATCATCGTAGTGAAAGCAGTTCTGATAGAGGTGACTGGGTATTTCTACGGCTACAACCATATAAACAAACGTCCCTCAACCAAGCTAAGAAGGATAATAAATTATCACCAAACTATTATGGTCCGTACAAGGTGTTGCAAAAGATTGGTACTATGGCATACAAATTGGAGCTTCCCACAACTTCCCGAGTGCACCTAGTTTTCCATGTTTCATGCTTAAAGAAGGTCATTGGTGATGAGCTCCCAATTCAAACAATATTGCCAGAACTTGACGAGGAAGGAAAAATCATATTGGAACCTAAAGAAATCACACAATCAAGAACTCGAGAGCTGCAAAATCAATCAATTTCAGAGTATCTTGTCAAGTGGAAGAACTTACCTACTAAAGATTCCACATTGGAGGATGATAATTTTATACAGAAGCACCCAAAACTACTCAGGCATTGAGGATAACACTTTTTTTTAAGTAGAGGGGCATGCTAGGTCCGTATAATATTAGTGATTCTCCCATTACTATTGTCTTCGTAGCCCTTATTGTTATTGTTGTGCCCCTATTGTCACCATATTGTTATTATTGTGCCCCATAGAAACCCACTATTTTTATTGTTGTGCCCTTATATTATTATTGTTATGTCGGATTTCATTATCTTGTGACCCCTTAGACTCCTATATATATAAAGAAGGTTTTTTCATTTGTATCATACAAGAATTGTTCATTTGTGTAATGTAAAGGACGTTTCCCCCTCGAAGAGGCTGATTTCTAAGCGTTGATCTTTCTTTTCTATCTTTTTGTGGGCTAGTTTCATAACAGATAAGAGGTTTCATCATGAGCATGTTTACCATGTTCATAGGGAACAAATTAAACTAACATTACCACAACGAACACTAAATTAGGCTAATGGCTTATGATATAATTTTGTAAGACAAGGGGTCTCATCATGAGCCAGCTTGTTCATTTTTTTTGTTACCTGTGAATGGCATTGTCGTTATTTCACTACCAAACCAGGACAATCGATTTTCAGCATAAAAATAAAATAAAATGAAATTTACTGCTAATTATTTCACTATGAAATGGATGGGATACTGAATAGTTGTTGGTTAAATGGTAACCTTGTTGGGGCTATGAACACTTGCTAGTAGAAGTGGCAGTACCTGTGACAAAGGAGTAGACTATAAGCTAAGTCATAAAAGAACCCCTACTTTTTTCTTACATCTGATTAATGAATGATACAATAAGAATGGATTTTTTTCATTCACAAAAGGTTTTTAAAAGACATTGCAATTTAATGAGTTTTATAGTCAAAGTAATATTTTTATCTAAATATTTCGAAAAGTAGTTTTCACTTCTTAAAATGTTTTACTGAATCTTTGAAGAAATTCATTAGTTATTCATAAGAGATAACTAGTTCTTCGAGTGAATCACCAATTATCGTACTATTCAACAACCCCCATTTTAATATATGATAAATTTCTTATGAAATTTATTATATTGAAATAGAGACCCTCTAGTTTTAGAAAATCAACATATAAAATAATTGTTAATAAGGAACTATAACAAAAGTTTAATGCTTAGGATTTTTAGTTAAAACCAAATTATTAAACCTTTATTATTCCAAAAAACCAAACTAAATAGCCCCCAAAACCAAGACTTATACTTAGGCTTTAAAAAACCTTAAGTAGTAAATAATATGGGTTATTTAATTAGAAAACAAAATAAATCATAATTTTTAATCCCCAAACGTTAAAATATTTATAAACAAAAGTTAACTCTTTATAAACTCCAACTTTCCATCATAGCCCACATTGCACATCCCATAATAAAAAAATCTAAAGGCAAATGCATCCCCACTAACACTGATTGTAATATTTATCAACGAGACCCGACAGGAAAATGAATGATAAGAAATAAATTCCCTACGTCTACGTTTATCGCAAATTCCAAAAAACTTAAGCCATGCCTCCTACCTTAGTTCATTGCGATATGTGATAAAGCCCAGACCTAATGAGAAAATACATGAAAATCCATAAAATCCCATGTATGCAAGTTACTGCAAAAGTTCAAAAGTCCATACTCTGCTGCCTTGTCCCAAATGTGATATGCAATTAAGCATGAACCTAACAGGATTATAAAATCCATTCCATAAATCCCCCGCATCTAGAGATATCAAAGTTACCAAATATTCATACCTCCTATCTATTGTGATTGTGATTAGATAGGACCTGACAGGATTATTAACTAAATTTCTAAAATATCCCGCATTTATGACTATCGCAAAGAGATTCCAAGCCGTAAGTCCTCCCTCATGATGATTTAATTGTGATACCCGGACCCGAGGAAATTATTCACTCCAACTCATAAATCCCCCGATTCCGCACAATCTCAAGAATCACAATTTCAACGCTTCTGCACCACTAATTGTGATTTACCATAAGCTGTAGACTCGATAAAAATTACATGTCAATTCGTAAAAAATCTCACTTCCACGATTATCGTAGTTCTATTAGCCATGCCGCATGTTTGAAATACTCCTACCGTATGAGATTAGGAACAAGCCATCTGCCACATCATACCTATCATCATCTGTGATGTCATTCTCCATGTCAGATGCCACATCATAGTGACATCACCATGACATGATCCCTTATGTCATCCTGCAGCTTACAAAGTGCAAATCTTTCCAGACTATTGGTGTTGTACTGCTCCATTATTGCGAAATGCAATCAATCCCAGACCCAGCGAGGATTATGAATTCCATTTCATAGATTCTTGTGCCTGCAGCCATCGCAAAATCCATGGAACTGAAGCCATTCCTCCTCTGCCCATTCTGATTGTGATTTAGTCTTATTTGGATTTTCATCTATTTCAATAGGGATTCTCCTTGCTTGAAATATGACAATAATTCAAACACCAGTGTAAAAGAGATTGCGATTTTGCGATAAGACCATAAAATTCCACTTGTCCTATTATAGACATCACTTCACATTTCTCTCCATGATGGTTGTATTTAGAATTTATTACAACTCTACATTTTTCCTGATTTCCTGCAAGGGTGATTTGTTTCAAACAAAAATCACTTATCGGTTTCATTTATTTCCTGCTTATCGATTCAGAATTTTTTTTTTTAGGTTCATGATAGAAAAGGACAGATGTGTTGATAGGCAGTGGTTCAGTTCAAATAGACAGACAAGCATTGAGATAATCCGATGGAATAAACAAAGCTGATGAAGACAACAAATCACATTCAGAAATTTCCAGCATTTTTTTTTTCTTTTAAGCGTTGTTAAAGGGATCTGTTTAAATGCCCTCAATGTTCTGCACAATAGATTGAGCTATTTTCATCTATTTAAGCTTACTTGTTGTATGAAATAAGGGTATGAAATTTTATGAAGAAAGGCTTATGAAAGCTCGCACTATTGTACTTTCACACTTTTCTCAATAGAATTATGAGAACATTGTTTTAGGAATGTTCGTAAAGGATTTTGATAAGTTGCACTATTGTACTCCTCGAATCATCTTTCTGAGAGCGACTAAACTGTTGCTATACCTTTCATGAGTTGAACAACATGCATCTCGTATTTCTATCTTTCTGCCTCTATTTTGTTCATAAATAAATAGTGAATTTTTCTTTTCAAATTTTTGATTACATGGTATTTCTACTATTCTCTGCAATTCATGAATTATTGAAGGCACTATTGTATAAAGGATTTAGAGTTGTACGCTAGAGGAGAAAAATTTAGATCTGAAGGATTATTGAGGACTTCCCTTTTGCACTCTGAATTATGTTTTGATGGGAAGAGTTCCTACTATTGCAACTCTAGTTTTAATGTTAGAAGTTCAAGCATTGTAAAAGACTCTTGGAGACTAGAGTGAGATAAATGCATTTAATAAATTGGTATATTAATATTATTTTTTTAAATACTAGTTTTATTTTATAATGGTAGGAATGTGTCATTTTATTCATATTTGTGCACTATTGTCGGTATGAATAAATTGTATCAATCATATGTTCTTATTTATCTCTTCTCTTATGTGTTGAATTCTGATTTATGAGTAACTATTTACTCAGAAATATGTATTTTAATATCGAGTTAACAAATAATCATATGATGTGAACTATTTTCTCATAGTCTTGTTTAATTATTTGAATTATTGATTTAAAGATCAAAAACATTTTGTGAACTACTTCCTAATTTTTATTGGTTTATTATTTCAATTAAGAGGTCTCTGAATAGAATATGTTTTGGTATCCATAATGTTAGTTAATTGAACTATTTTGTTAGCTTGATATTCATTATAAGCCAAACATATTTAAATCCCAAATCATTTCAATATATTTCTCTTGGTTTCCTTAGATCTATATCTGCCTAATTGAGATAGGATGATGATTTAGTTCCTTTTTCTTGAATTTTAGAATTATTTTGCATTTAGATTAATTTTACATTTCTATAAGTCCTCTTTTGAGGAAAAACTTTAGATTGGTTTGGTTGTTCCACAAAAACAACTTAAGTATCACTATTCTTACCTGAACAACTCGAAGAATTGATCTGGTGGCCCTAAATATTAACAATTAGAGAAATATTTAAAGCTCATTGCAGTTGGGAGAAGGTAACTGGACTTAATTGAACCAATTGGAGCCACTATCGAAAATGGAAAAGGAGTTGTTTTAAGGTACGGACAGGGTGGTTACACCCAAGGTTGTGGAATTAGTTTTTGAGGCCTCAACACATCCTCAATATGATGCGAAAACTGAGATAGTGAACAATTTTTTGGAAGGATATCTTTGTTTCTTTGTTTCTTTGTATCTGATAAAAAAACCACAATGGATCAAGTGGCTAGCTATGGAAAAATGGTGGTATAACACTTCATTCCATACTGGAACCAAAATGACCCAATTTATGGTTCTTTATGGATATCATCCATCGTTCATAATATCATCTTTAAGAGACAATTCAATTCTTCAAGTAGTGGAATATCACATCGAGCATCAACAACAAGATCTCCACTTTTTAATGATAACCTAACTATGGAACAAAATTAAATGAAACAGCATGCATATCAAGATCACAATGAAAGAGGTTTTGATGTGGGTGATTGGGTATTTTTACGTCTATAGCGATACAAACAAATATCCATCAAAAAGGCTAACAAGGATAATAAATTTTCAACTGAGTATTATGCCCCTTATAAGGTGTTGTAAAATATTGGAACTATGGAATACCAATTGGAGTTTCTTGCATCTTCATGAGTACACCTACTCTTTCATGTTTGATGCTTAAAGAGGCTTTTATGTGACAATCTCCATGTTTAAACTATAATGCTAGAACCTTAGAAGGAAGGAAATATCAAATTATAACTTCAAGGAATCATGGAAACAAGAATTCTATATAAACAAAATCGATGAATTTAAGGGTATCCAAAAGCATCCAAAACTTCATGAATTAAGGATAACACTTTTTTGAAGGTGTTGATGGCGTTGGACCCACCAACATGTTAGGGGATTATCCTGGTAAGAAGTCCCAACTAGACCTCGGACCATTAGGCATAGGAATCCCAGCAGTGGGTAGAAAAGTAATGCCTTGACTGTGGTAGTGCACAGAGGCAGGTATGATAACTTTGTCAGAAGCAAGTGTGTGACCTTGCAACGAGTCAAGTGAGATGCAGGGGGGTTCTAACACACAGAGGGGGAAAAGGAAGTGTGCCCCTTAGAAGCCTGTAATAGTATGCATCCTGAAAGGAACACACAAGTGGAATTACATCACAGGTTGGAAGCGAAATGGTGTACAATCCAAAGTGACTGGTTAACACAACAAAACGTATTCAAAAATATTCATACAATTGCATACAAAATAGTTCATAAACAACTGTGTAAGTTAAATAACATACATTTCTAAAGTAAGAAGAATAGTTGAACTACAATAATAACATATGCATGAAAACGTGTTGGCTCAGTTATCTTATTAAGTGAAAATTCCATCCATACATACGCCATTGACAACCACTAGCCCCAATAGTGGAACATTACAGTCAACTCCACCTGCTCCTCCAAAGAGATGTACTCGTTCTATGCTAAGGAGAAGCCAAGGCTGGTCATAATACTCTCCAACCTTCTCTAAGAAATTCCTAACCAAAAACTTGGCTCCCAAAAGCTTATACTATGAGTTAAGAGGCTCTATATATAACAAAAGGTGGGGTGACCCTTGAAATTCACCTTTGACTCTTTCAATACCCTCATGACTCTTCACATTACATAGTGATTGTTTACATTCCACTAATGACTCTTGGAATTTCACTTACAATATATTTACCAATAATCATACAATTTCCACATATACCAAAGTTAGACAAAATAGGCTTGAGTTAGTCTAACAAGACAAACATCATCACTCAGGGACTTGGGGAAATACCAACTCAGAAAAATCCTCTTGATGGTATTTGGTGAAAAACTGATACCAAGCTTGGTACTGTGCTATTGTGTCCCCATACTGTTCGGTGATGTCTTTCTCGAAACAGACTCTCACCTCCATGGATTCTAGGTATATGGTTCTGGAAATTCTATCAAGCTCATCTTGAAGAATGTGTAGCATTGACCGAAGTGTGGCTGGACCACTAATGTACATCTGCATGTTCTTTGCTTTGAGCTCCAAGTCCTTTCTAGTGGCCTCTCAAACCAACTGCTCTATGTACATGTCGACCTCCAAGGGGACTTGGTTTTTCTTCATGGCTTAAGTGAGGGTTTTGATTGAAGGGATCATGTGTGTCCACACTATGACATCCAGACTTTGAAAAAACAAGCATAGGAAGCCTCAATGCTGGTGGTGAGTAGAGGGAGTTGCTCATAATTCCGGATCAACATTTGAATTTGTGCTTTCTCTAGCTCTACTCATGGCTTTGTTATCTTCTACAAGTAAACAAGGGCTTACTTTTATGTCATTTTCCATTCTTGTACATGTGTAATAATAGTGAGGATGTCTTTTAGAGTTTGGGATAACTTCATGCACTACTGCTAAGAACCAGATATATGACCAGCCACCCTATGCAAGACGACAAATATGCCGTATAATTTCTGCATGGGGGTCTCAAGAGTTTATACTTGAACAAGAATCACTTTTCTCAACTCTACCATAGTGGATCCTCTGGATTATTATGTTTTCTACCCGCCCTCTTTCCAGTCCTTTTCCATCCAATCATTCTCTTCTATCAAGAACTTGACCGTTGATACTGTGGCTTCTAGATAATCCTTAGAATCATCGACCATGGTAGTTGGATGTCTTAAAATATATCCAACAATCACCCTTTCCACTATGTGTAGATGTGATGCATGATCATCCGGGAGATGCTTTCTTCACGCCTATATAATCCTTTACCATGATTCATTAAATGACAGATTGTACACATCCATCTTTGGATCATCATCAAGGAGGACAACTTCTGATTTCTTGCTCTAGTATGGTTCTTATTTTGGAGGTGAAAGAGACTGTAGGGCGACCTTGGATGCTCTCAGCATGAGGCCGGTGTCTTCGTTCTATGGTACCTGTTCTAACTCCATATCCATTGCTTTAACCAACTGCTCAATCTTCTGAGCAAGTTATCAAACATATATCTCCTCCAACTCTTCTTCATCTGCTGGCTGCTCTAATTCCTCAACCTGTATAGACACAATTTTCTTTGTCAATTTTCCTTGCATTTCCTCTTGTTCCTGTTTCTTCTTCTCTCCCTTTTATCTCCTCCTTAGCTCCTGCTCTTCTATCAACTTATTTTCTATTTCCTACAACTCCCTCTGTGCATCTTCCAACCTTTGCTTATCTCTCCTCCACCATTCTACTATCCTTTCATGTTGTCACTTGTTTGCCTCTATATCCAAAGATACTTTCTCAACAAGAGGATCTTCTCTGAACTTGTATCTTTTCTCAGCCTTTGTGCTCTCGACAATCTTGCTCTTACTTTTGTCCTGCGTTGGTTTTTTCCTCATTATTGTTGTTCTTGTTGCTTCCTATGGTGATGCTACTTACATAGTTGCTTTCCATTCAATAGTTATGTTGACCAATTAATTAATCCTATAAGATTTGAAGCAATACCTGAAAGGGTCTCCCTTTAGCCAACGATGTGCCTCGTGGATCCATGGATAATACACCTTCACATAGTGGTTCTTACATATGCAATGGTTATCATATAGATTGAATGTCTTAGTGCCAAACTCAAACTTTTTCAAGTCCTCGACCTCGGAATCCGCATCCTTCAAGTGTCAGATATTGTACAATCCAATCCTCAAAGGAAGAGCAGGTCACGGTTCCTTCTTCCTCCTATGTAGTCATGCTAATAACCCTGTGGAGATGTGATATGCAACCTCTTTCATGACTAACGTATCCGAAAAAACCTTGGTGGTGCTTGCGGAGGCTTCTCTTCACCAAACATCCTAATGAAGGTGCCCCTGGCTGAGGCATACCAATCTGCAATGTTAATCAATGTCTGCATCACTTCTAGTGACGTGCAAGTTGGATCTTGTTTAAATATCATCTGTTGGAATTATGAGAAAGGTGTTGTCCTTGATGGAAGCTCATTGAGATGACAGTTCATAGTGCAAGAGGTTCTTATAGATCAAAGTTTAGAGATTGAAGAAAGAGAGTGGTTTAAGAAGTATATGTTGATTCATTTTGTCCAAGTAGCATATACACGTGGGTTGATAGAACAAAAGGAGCATATACATATACAAGCACACCCACAAGAGGAAAAACACGTACATGTTGGAAAACCAAGGTCTTGGTCTGAGGTATTAAACCTAGGTATTTGGTCCAAGGTATTGAGAAAGGCCTAAAACTGTATAAGGAGAAGAAGATCATTAGGCCAACAGAGCAAGCATTGAATATCTTATGAAGTGTTAGATAAAATATGCAGGTTATGGGCTTCTGATGCTTTTTTTGATTTGAAATAAGGATGCACCTATGTGGTTGATGATGGATGATGGATCAGGAGCATAAGGCCTAAAATGAATCATCATTATGTGGTCTAATCATGGATCATATAGATATGAATACTGATGCATGTTTTATTCCGTAAATGTTATGATTTTTGTATGACTGAAGTCTGGAATAGTCGTGAAGTTTTTAACTTAGTATTTACAGATCTATACATCGGTTCTCTTTGATAAAAGCGCGTATATACACTGTTTCGTCACATCCAAGTAGCGTATATATTATGAAATATGATATTTGAAGTTGTAGTTGGTTCTGGTAGTTTTTGGAGAGTTCTAGGTTCTGCTCTATGTTCTGGTGTATTTTGGTGACAATGTTCTGAAAGTTCATATTCATTGATTGCGATATGCTTTAGTGATGATGGGTTATCAATGATTGATTTATTTAGTTGTGGTTGATTCATAGATGGATGATTGAGTTTCAGTGAGATTTATTTGATGGTTGTATTGTAGTTGTGATTGAATTTGAGCTTTAATTTCGTTGAGGCGTCTAGTATGAAAATTTGATGAAACGAGGCCTTCAGATTGTGCTGTTGTGTTCTAGGAGTATCCAATCTGAAAATTTATGAAATCTGGTCCCTCGAGAAAAGGAGTGAAGGTTGGAGCCTTCTTTAGGCTGGTGCCTATGTACTAGTAAATGGATCGGCTAGTACAAGAGCCAGGGGGTTGGAGCTCCCTTCCAATAGAAGCTAGAAAACGAGTCAAGGTTGGAGCCTTCTGTAGGTCGCCGCATACGTACTAGTAAATGGATAAGCTAGTATAAGAGCTAGGGTGTTGTAGCTCCCTTCCAGTAGCAACTAGAAAATGAGTGAAGGTTGGATGCTTCTGTAGGTTGGTGCCTACGTACTAATAAACGAATCGGCTAGTACAAGAGCTAGGGGGTTGTTGCTCCATTCCAATAGAAGCTAGAAAAAGAATGAAGGTTGTAGCCTTTTGTGCCCACGTACTGGTATGCGTCTACACTAGTACAACACTGTAAATAGGTTTTTACTATATTAAAAGAAGGCACCAGTAGGTGGTTTTTGTCCTGTATTGGGTTTCCACATTAAATCTTGGTGTTCATGTGTGTTTCTTATGTGTGATGGTTTATTCTGTTATTACTACACATGCTCATTGTTTGTATGGCTAATCAAGTACTAATGCATTGATTAAGGATAAACATATGATGAATTAACTAAATCATAAGTTTGTTGGACATACACTGGTTTCTTTAAGGACAATTGTGTGTACACGCGAGTTACCTTCATTGAAGTAGCATATATAAATCTGAGTATGAAAGGGAAATATTATTGATTTGTAAATATTGATTCACGCCCCCCCCCAATCTTAGTATTATTTCCAACAATTGCTATTAGAGGAGTCCCTTTGGCAGAAGCTTGATCGCTTGAAGGAGATCCATAGAAACAATCAGAAAGAAGCTAAAGAAGAAAGTGCCTCAGAAAAAGAAGACATCTCAAAGGAACGGTGACAATAGAAGAGACAACTGGCCATTAGGTGGAGGCAAGTCTTCAGATTTAGAGTCACCTCAGATTGAAGATGAACAAGCAAATGAAGTATCAGGTACAAATATTTGGTCTTCTAGTGATACATTTCATTGTTCATGCAATATTGAGGATATTGAAAGTGATCGTGAAGGAAACATAGAGGAAAAAGTTAAGAGACTCGTAGATAAAATCAGAGATCAAAAAGATCTATTTAACAAAAGGGAGTGTACCTTGAAAGAAGAAGTTACCAGATTAAAATCTCAGTTGGAGGATGGAAACAAAGTAAGGAAGAAGTACAAGGAAAAGAAATATCAATGTCAAAATTTGTACGATGAAGTGACATCATTAAGAAATGAAGTAAATGAAAACAACACAACAATCAAGAGACTTAAAGATAGATCCAGTTACTATGAAAGTCTTGAAGCTAAGATCCTTTCTCTAAAAGAAGATCTTGAAAAGTCAAATAAGCAAAATGAAGAACTACCTCAAGTAGATGAAGCATAGGAAAATGAGATTCTCAAATGAAGGCAACAAGTGGAAGAAGGAAGAAAGGATGAAGAAATCTTGAAGAAGCA
>APFE031729759.1:942-17273 GCA_000404065.3 Pinus taeda | reverse complement strand
TGTAAATTCGGGTTTTTTTCCACACATATAGGCAAGCCTCTACTACTACATGTATCTTTCTTACAAGAGAATTTAAAAATGATGAGGAGATTTCGGATGCAGAGAAAGAACTGGGTAAACTCAATGAAATATGCAGGTAGACTTTCACTTTTTTCTCAATGCACGGGTAGACTTTTACTCTCATTTTTCAATCTAATGTCATTCAATTCACCACCTTGCACAAACAAATCATGCACAGAGAAGTTTTCTCGAGCCTACCTTGTTTTGAGCTTGGAATTCGATGAAAATTCTAGGTTTCCTCTCCGCAGAGTTGTTTTTCCTTTCCTATAGAACCCTTCCTGTAGAAGTCTCCCGGCTCCTGTAGAATAGAATTGTGCTTCCGGTAGAGCCCGATAGGTGGGAGATTTTCGAAAACAAGTAGAAAATTGGTGGAGGAAAACTGGTTAACTGCTCTGAAATTGGTGGATGCGTACTCCAGTCGAGAACGTCGTGAGTGCAGAATGAACAGAGGGGGGTGCATGTTTCAACTGAGCGTCTTTTAATTGCGGTGTGATTCGTGGTGAGGGGATGAGGTGGCCGGACCGAACTATTGATCCGAAATCATAGCCATAATGTTTCTGCATGTTTTTGACTGCCATCACCTCCTTTCTCCCATTATCCGCTGCCACCACTACTAGTCCCAACGATTTCTTCCTGAATGGACACTCCACACATGTTGGCTGCCCATCTAATCGTCAATTTTGAATGTAATGGGGCTCGTTTGGATTCCACGAGGATGTGTAACTAACCGAGGGTGGCCAATTAACTGGCCACCGATTCCACTCAATATGAACCATTACCATAGTCATGCAGTCTTAAAATATGATTTATTCAATTGAAGAATCAGTTTAGGCACTTACCTGCGTGGCTTCGGCCATGTTATGCAGATTTCATATTTTGGAACCCATTCCTTCATTCAATGTTGTTGCATGCACACTACATGCTTAGCCTCGGCTTTTGTTGATGTTCACACGTTTAAGTAGAGCTCCATGCATGTTTCTTCTGCCATACTTTGTTGTCCCTGCCTCTAGAGTATGTCTTTCAGAGGGATCAGCTGCTACAGGAATCCTGTAGGATGTCATGTAGTTACTTCTCCTCCTGGAATGCAAGCTAGAATGAGTAGGGTTACACTGTTGATGAGGGTCTCGGCTGATGAGGAGTCTAGATGGAGGGTATCAGGTATGGCGAGTGACAAACTGCTGCTTAGATTTGTCATTAAAAATTTTCGCTGGCAGTATGAAGGAAGCAGGATTTCTAGCAGTCTGGGATGTCCCTTGCATCCCCTACTAGTAAGGTCTGGGTCCATGTGGCCTCCTTTGGTTTAGGAAGTAGAGTGGTTCAGTGGCTCCTTCAACCCCTTGGTACATAGCTCTAAGTCTAGGTAAGGTTGGGCATTAGTTTGTAGGGTGGTCTACCTCACAAACGAAACAGATCTCTATGGAGTGCAATGGACACTCATTCCTAGGATGCTTCCTTGTACATCTGGGACAAAAGATGGCCAAAGCCCTATCAACTTCCTCTTGCTTCTATTGGATTCGGAAGGTATCGATTTGTATGGAAATGGTCTATCTCACCTCACTTTTAAGGTCTTCCATCTTATTTGCAAACTCATGTTTGGAAAAGGTGGCACTGGCTGAAAGTTGACTCCCCCTACTTCTTTTCCGAGCTACCCTAGAATGGTTTCTAAACACAGTCTTTATGTCATCGTAAGGTAGTTGGTAGATGTCTCCCCCAGCCAACAAATGGAGAGTATCTAGAAGGTCTTTAGGGACTCCTCAAAGCAGAACCAGCTTCAGAGATTCGAGGTCAAGTGTGCACCTGGCCCTTTTATAATTGAGTTGGAACCTTTCTTCATAGTCTTCTAAAGATTCATCACTTCCTATGGTCATCTGAAAGATTTCTCACTTTGTTTCCTTTGACCTACAGTAATCCCGGTATTTGTTGTTAAAGGCTTGTTGCATCTGAGCCCATGTTGTGATACTGTTTCCAGGTTACCCCATGAACCAGTGTAGTGCTGCATCCTTGAGGGTAGAGGGAAAGAGTTTCAACTTTTTCTCATCTTTTGCATAGTCATAAGTTCGACAAAGGATAGCAAACTCAAACAAGAAGGTATTAGGGTCTTCGGTGGTCAATCCATGGAACTGAGGTAAGGCTGAGGGACTTATGTTTTTCATTTTTGTGTCCCCATTGGTCTCTCGGATGGGAAGGGCACCTTCTATTCTCTCCTCATCTCCTATACCATTTCTGTGTTCAGCCATGGTCTCAAGAGGAATGTTTTCTTGCTCTTCTTCTGTTAGAGGATCTCTGTATAAATCTGGAGGTTCACTTCCACCGAAAAAGAGAGAAGGGTGACTCAGTGATGTGGTGGGGGTGTTGGGTAAGAATTTTCCTGAATTGTCTATGTTCCTATGAGGCATGAAATGAGATATTTTTGGTTGATTTTCGTGTTTTTCTCTGCTTGTACCTGCAAAACTGAAATTGATTGAAAAACAAATTGCATCTAACTAAAATAAACCTTGCTGGAATGAAAATTGCAAAATTGAAATGAAAGCAGGAAATGACTAATCTATGCTGCTGAAATGAAATTACAGAAATGAAATGTTAAGCTACGCTTCAAAATTGAAATTACGGAATTGAAATGCTAATCTATGCTTGCAGAATTGAAATTGCAGAATTGAAATGCTAATCTGAGCTTGCAGAATTGAAATTGCGGAATTGAAATGCTAATCTATGCTTGCAGAAATGAAATGTTAGTCTAGGAAAGCAGGAAATGTCTAATATACTTTTGCGGAAATGAAATTGCAGAATGGAAATGAAACAACTACTCTACTCTTGCTTAAATAAACTACTTAGCAGAAGGTTCCGGTAGAAAATAGAAGAAAAGTAGCAATCACAAACACTTTGACGCTTCCCCGACAACGGCGCCAAAAAGATGGTGAGCTCCAGTATTGTAGCAATGATGTTGCAACTCCTGGGACTCCCTTCTTTACTTTATCAACCTAGTTGTTCGTAACAAACTTGGAAGCGACGGTGTTGTATGCACAAGTACTAGCTCTTGCCGCAGGCTATCACTTGATCAGTTGGCACAAGTTCTCTAGGAGCTTAAGCCAACTTCTATGATTTCTTAGAAGAATATTTTAACTATGATGGATGAAATCTAACTCAAAAGAGGCTAGTCTACTTGCAGAAAGAAGATGAACGCTGAAAGGAAATGCAAACCCTTGCAAACCCTAGTTTTACCGACTAACCCTACTTGTGCAAGAAAAGAGATTAATGCAACTGAAATGGATGCCATTGACTCTATAAAAGGTAAGATGCTTGTGGTTAACCTACTTCTGAAGGAAAATATGGAAAAATCATCTTTTTGTATTTTTGAGTAAGTTTGCAGAAATATTATGCATGTGCTTTAACTGTTTTTGACTATGTAGAGGTTGATTGGTGAAAGGAAATGGAGTGGGCACTTGCAAGAGGTTGGGAAGGTGAGAAGAGGGCCTAAGGGGTACCTAGCACCCTTCCAGAGAGTTTCACTGTGATCAGATCTCAAAAAACTGCTCACGTGAACTTCTACAGGAAGTCTGTAGGGGTTCTACAGGATGTTCTACAGGAATAGCCGAAAGAGGGTTTTAGAGGGTTGATGGTGGAAAATATGGTGGGAAAGAGGAAATTAAGGATGGATAAGGATGTGAAGGGGTCTAGGAACTAGTACATGAATCTAAGGAGTGATGAAGGTGGTTGGATTTGTTCAAGGATGGAGGGAGCAATGCTACACAAGAATGTAGAAACTAAGACAAATTGGAAAAGTGTGGCAAATGAAGGGAAGGAATCTTGGATTAGGGGTTGGAGAAGGTTGTATGATGAAGGAAGGATAGGCATGGATGTATTACAGGTTCTCTGCACGCTATTTTCCAAAATTGATCGAAAAATGACTAGAAAAACCAGAGATCTATCTATTTTGACCTAATCTGACCTAAAAACCAGAAACATGATGAACAGAAGTTTATAGACAGGAAATCATGCAATATAACTATGGAAACTAAGCAAGAACAGATCTAAACATGCAAGTACAACTGGTATCAACTTTTCCAACTAAAAATCTAACACTAGCAATTGTATTGAAAGGCAAAAACAGTGTTTTTGTGGCAGCAAGTATGCCTTGGTCTCAGCCCATGGTCCCAAGGAGGGAGAGATGAGATCAAGGATTACTTGATGGCCTTTTTGTAGATATTTTCTGTTACCAAACTGTCAAATCAACCTGAAGCATGAAAAGCTATTTTAATCATCAAAAACAACCTAAGTAACAAAGCAAGATCTTAACCTAAATAACAGAAATTATTCTATGAATGCAAGGAAAACACATAAAAGTACATAAAGGAGGTACGAGCACTTGGTTTGGGCCCAACCCCAAGACCTACAGCATCCTAAGAAAGCTTAGAGCTTATGCAAAGTGAAATTTATCTCCATTACTCAAAAAATAATCATGTCACAAAACTGTTTACAGTAAGAGCTCGAAATGAGATGAAATGCAGAGCTGCACTAAAGTGCGAAAAAAAAAATTGTTCAATAGCTAAAATACCAAGGCTTGAAGCCTTCCTAATTATGCAACATGAGGACTCCCAACAGTCCTCCTTAACTGTAAGAGCTTGGTTGTTCAAAACTGCAGTTAATCAGCCACTTCACAAAACCTGCTCGGCTACCCCTTGAAATTATCTTTGGTGGGCTTTTGGACTCCGAGATGATGGTGGAGAACTCGAGGAAGGGGTCATTTAGTGTAGGAGACACCCTTCCTACAAATCCTCAGCCTTGTTCCTTCGTATTTGGCCGTCAACTTGCTCATAAATGCTTGACCTTGGTCCAAAAGATGTCCAAAAATTTGCAATAAGAACGTATTAGACTTTGTGGCCAAGTGACTATTCTCATTCATTCAATTAACATAAATATATTCAAAAGCATGCATAAAAATATGAAGAATGGTGGATTAATCGAAAATAATAGGCAAAATGAGCCCATAAAGTTACCCATTCTTGGGGCTCATCAATTAGGCAGCTGCCTCTTCATGGAGAGTCATGTCCCTTATAACATGCCTCTTCGACCTAATTACTAATTAACTAATCATTATTACAATTATCCTCATTATTTATACATATTTTATTCATAACAATAGCCTTGGAAAGGATAATTTTGTTACGTACTTCCTTTCTAACTTTCCATTAGTAGTGATAATTTTCCTAGTGACGATCCTTTTCTAGATGAATAAATTTTTACAGTTTCCACTTACTCACCATGGTATGTAGACATTGCTAACTATCTTGTTGGAAGAATACTTCCATGCCACCTCTATCGTTGAGAAAAATGGAAAATAATTAAAAAGAGTTCCCGATATTTTTGGGTGTGAATGGGGTTGAATGCACTGCTTAAAACCTTAAGATGATCTCTCGAGTATGAGGCCCTAGCTAGGCTTCACACTGTTTGGGATGAGAGTCCAATCTGATTTTTCAACCCAACTGCCATCTTGCGCCTTTATGAATGTTAAATGAAAGGAAAACCTATGTTAATTCCTTGATGAAATGCAAGTAAAATCAAATTCATTGAAAATACTTTAAATGAATCTGTCTAAGGAAAACTATAACAAATTTATAATAGACATGTATCTCAAAGAAGGAGTGATAGAGCTCTCTAATTAAGATACATTATAACTAAAATTATACTTGTTATTAATTGTGAAACATTTTACAACCAACAACTAACATAAGCATATACAAAGATCAATAACAAATCATTAGAATGATAAGAGTTTACTGCTAACAAAATATTTCATTAACATGCCACAAGTATACAACAATCATATATTAACAAACACCAATAAAAAATACTAACAATTACTGACAATACATAATAATAATGTCCTTTCCATGGCCGTTTGTCCTTCTAAATATTACAGTTGAACATTCAATACCAAATCAGAAAGTGTCTTTAAGAATCCCAATAATGGGAGTGCATAAAGCTAAAAAACTAGTCCTCAAGATGATCACAAGATTTTCCCATTCAAAAGTTCTCAAGAATTGCAAAAGTTAAAAACCCTTCGTCCTTACTAGAGGATCATATTTATACAAAATTGAGGTGACTCTCCACCTTCAACAACATTCCACCTACCCTCATTTCTAATTTCTAATTCACTTTATTTTCTAATTACATCAAAATTCAAAAATAACGTTTTTAATCAAATTGGCATCTAACTTGGGCCCAACCCCAAAATTGATAAGGCTTGCACTCGAACTTGTAACTTTTGGGTCGCATGAGTATGCCAAGACTTATAATCTGTTGTAACAGATAGAACTTTTCTCAAAATTAACCCTTATTTTATTACTTTGGTACTATTATCTTCAAGTTAGCTTTGATCCGAAAGAAAAACGAAGTGAGCGTGGTATGCAACTTAGTGGGGTCCATCAGATTTTTTTCCATTGTTGATTTGTTCATATTTATAATATTTTCCATGAATGCTAGATGTCATATAAGAATCATTTCCTCTATTTCACATTCACGATCTTGCTTAGGTGTCTCGTCTCCTGGAGCTTCAATGGAGAGAAACCCATGAACTTTCACTAGTCTCTCCATCTTAATGTGATGTTGTTGATAGGTATTCATAATTATTACCAAGTCATTTTCAATGTTTTCTTATGCTTGAATGGCAAGTCTGATTGCAACCTTACCTCCTTCCTAACTTAGCTCATCTTTTCTTGGATTTGTGAATCACGATGTTCCATAATCCATGGATGTATCATATCGATGATAAAAAAAGGTGTCTTTGAGTTGCACACCTTTCCCTTTTAACCCCATTTTCAATTAAAATGAATATAACATCCACCTTTTGGAGATTACCAAGTTCTTAGTACAATTTCTTTATGATGTCCTCCTTTAGATCTGAACTTAAATAGGAACGCAACAAATTACAGATATAACCATAGATACAAAGATGTAGTATAATAACACTTCATTTCATTAATATCAAATACTAAAATATGCTTACAAACAGAATGGAAGTAAAACTAGCTCCAGCGATGGTAGCTTATCTCTAAGAAGAGATGTGGGTGCTACATGCATCTAAATGTGTTACAATGAGGCTCAAGGGCCAATTTATTATTGAATAACAAGGGAAAACACTAAACAACCAAAATACTAACCCTAGGAGATGGAACGCAAAGAGTTTATGGGCCCCCTTGAGGTTAGTTGGGAAGCCCACTTCTCGGGGTCATAACTTGCTCATATTATCTCTTTTTGGTGCATGCAATACCTTGTTGGAATTATGTCTCTAAGTACTACAGGATTTGTGGCAGGCCCACACTTATGTCTATGTTCCTACGACAGACCTTAGAAAAACGTTGTTTAGGGGTTTCAAACCACTCTGGAAGTTCAGGACGCGAAAAACTACTAAAAATAGTACATTTCACGATGAACAAGGAAACAGATGAAAACAACTGGAGATCTAGGTGGAATAGGCGGGTGGCCACCAATATCCACCTGGATCATTCCTCTCTCCTTCGGAAGTAATGGCCCAAATTGCATGTAGAGCCTCCATGAGGTGAGGAATTTTTTGTTGAACCTGGTCCCTCGTGAACCACTTGCCTTGGTGAAGGATTTAGCCCACTTTCACAACTCGATATAGTTGGATCCTCTGTTGGCGAGTGTTCTTGATCTGTATGTCCATGATTTGATCATTTTTTGCATGTTCCATGTAGTCTGGGTTTATCTTTGTTGGTGTGAGATGTTTTGCAATGTCAGATGTGTCTAGCAATGGTGGAAAGTGTTGTCAAAGGCGGTCTACATTGAACACTGGGTGCATCCAAGGAAAGGTGGAATTTTGATCTCAAAGGAATTTTCCCCTACAGCCTTAGCGATGGTGTATGGCCCATATCGGAGCAGTGCGGTGGGGTCCAACGAAGCACTCCATCTACAAATGTAGCTAAACTTTGTCACCCACTTGGAACTTGTGCATCAGCCGATGTTGATCATGGTGTTTCTTGTACTTAGCATTGGCTATGTCTAATATATCATGGACCTGCTAGTGGATGTGTTGAATGCACTAAATGAAGTTGTTAGCCCTATTGGCTTCGAACTGGACGTGAGTCGAAGCTTCTTGAGTGGCTTCAAATGGTATGGCTACATCAATGGGACATAATGGTTGAAATCCCATCCCTTCCTAAAAGGGGTTGTGGCATGTTGAGCTATGGATAGCTATGTTGTAGTTGTGCTAGACATAGGGGAGGCTTTAGTCCCATGTGCGTGGATGCTTCCAGTTGTACATGCATAGAATGTGTATGATAATCATGTTGACGACCTATGTTTGGCCATCAGTTTGGGGATGGAAAGTTGTGGACTTAATAAATTTGGTATCCAACATCAATAAGAGACTTGACCAAAATGCACTTAGCAATCTATTGTCCTAATCTGAGACAATGGACTGTGGGATCCCAAAGTGTACCCACACTCAATCAAAGAAGAGCTTTGTAGTGGCCTCTGTTGTGATACTCTTCTTGGAGGCCGCCATAATGGCCATCGTAGAATATGTCGACGACCATGAAAACACAGTCATTTTCATGCTTAGTAGAAGGAAGGCCTGACATGTAATCCATGTAGATGGATTACCAAGGTTGACTAGGAGGAGACAGAGGACTATATAGGCCTTTCTTCTTGAGGGTTGGTTTGACAATGGTGCAAGCAGTGCTGGATCAACTGTACTTCCCAACATCGTGATGAAGGTTTGGAAAATAGAAATAATTATGCAATACTGCCACTGGTTTCTCTACTACGAAATGTCCAGTGAGCCTACTCTAGTGTGCCTCCCAAATCAACTTGGCATGCTCGCTTGAAGGAATAAATATATGTCCCAGGTGGCATAAAATTGTCTCCTGGAGGTGAAAATTTGGCACTTTCTTGCCTTCCAAAAGTGTCTGGTATGTGCTTCTGAATTCTGGATCGCTCTTGTAAATGTGTGTCCACCATAAAGTCTTGTGCCCATAGGAGTCGAGCACAGTGATCAACGTCATGACTGGTGGTCGATTGAGGTAGTATGCAACATTATTGGTTCTTCCCTTCATGTACTTAATGTTCAAATGGAACTGTTGCAGGTATGTGGACCATTTTTTATGGCGATCATTCTGCAACTTCCCTTATGTTTGTATGAACTGCAGGGGTTCGTGTCTATGTGGATGACCACTTCCTTCCCCATCATGTAATGACTTCTTTGATGGAAGGCCTGCAAAAGGGAATACATTTATTTCTCATATATGGGATATTTTCGAACAGTGTTTGAAAGTGTCTCACTGTGGTAAGCCACTGGATTCCCCTGCTGAGTAAGAATTGCACTAATAGTATAGTCAAAGTAATTTGTATCAATCTAAAGTGGTTGTTGCAGGTATGGTAATGTGAGAAATCGTGCAGAGAATAGGTGATGCTTCAACTCAAAAAACACCTTCTATTGGGTATTAGACCAAAAAAACTTTTCTTTCACTCTGCCCTTGGTGACTTGACTCAAAGGCCAAGTGATATGAGAGAACCCCAACATGAACCTATGGTACAAATGGGCAATAGCTAGAAAGTTGCGGAGCTTTGTTAGAGTGGTTTTAGCTGGCCAATCTCAAATGACTTGTATCTTAGCTAGGTCCACATGCACACCTTGCTCATCAATGATGTACCCCAGATATTGAACCTAGGTGATGCCAAAAGCTCATTTCTCCAAATTGGCACATAACTTGTGTTGTCGCAAGGTTTGGAGGACCTGGTGAATATGTTGGAGGTGCTTTTCCCAACTCTGGATAAAGATCACGATGTCATCTAAATACACCACCATGAATGCATTGGTGAAGGACCTTAATATGTCATCCATCAATATCATGAAGGTTGCAGGAGCATTTGTCAACCCAAAGGGCATGACCAACCATTCAAAAAGGTCTTACTTGGATTTGAAGGCAGTCTTCCACACATTGGAGGGTTTCATAGGCACCTGGTGATAACCAGACTTCAAATCAATCTTACTAAAATATTTGGCCCCCTCCAGTTGGTCCAGAAGGTCATCAACCCATCGGATTGGGTACCTATTCCATACAATGATTTTGTTCAGCACCCGATATTCAATACAGAGTCTCGAGGTCCCATCCTTATTTTGTACCAATACAATTAGGATCCCATAGGGTGATGAGCTTGGCCTGATCTTCCCTTTCTACAACAAATCTTGAATCGACCTCTTGATCTCATCGTTCTCTAAAACAGAGCATCGATAGATCGGTCCATTGGGTAGTGGTGTTCTCAGGATCAAATTAATGGAGTACTTGACCTGACAGTGCATAGGCACCCCCTAGGTGAGGAAATGTACTCCTCCATAACCTTTTCCATCTGTTGTTGTTGTGCGAAGGAGCACTGTCTAGAATTTGTGTCCAGAATCTTCTTTTTTCCTTGAGGGAGTATCATAAGGGAAAAAAATTCTTGGTCTATGAAATGATCTTACTTCATTGCTTTGCAGTGATCAAAGAGATGGTAGTAGGTGTGTATACCTCGGGTATATTATACAACCTTTTTTCCAAATTAATAATCATAGACCGAGATCTATGCTCATATACAGCATGTCGCTTCCACAAGTATGGTTTTCCTAATAATACATCACAAACTTCAGGAGGGGAAACATCACACAGTACCTCATCCATGAATGGATTGATCTTGTAGGGAAGGTGACAATGTTGGATGACGTGGAGATCTCGTCCTTGTTGAAGCCACCCAATGGTGTATGGTAGTGGATGTGCTATAGTTGGTAGACCCAGCCACTTCACGGACTCTACTGAAATGAGGTTCTTTTAGCTCCCGCTATCGATAATTAATTGCATCAATGAACCCTTCACCCACATTTGTGAGTGGAAGAGGCATTCCCCCTCCTCTCTATAATCAAGCTCATTCTTATGGATCTTGGTGGTGGCCATAGTGGCATTGCACTCCACATTAATGATTTGCTTCCCTTTATCATTCGCCTTGTCAGGTTTTGACTCAAAGTCAAAACATGCATATGATTCAAAAGCCTTCAGCATAGCCACCAATGATTGCTTGGCATGACACTAACTCGTGTTTTGAGTAGAGCTCTTATGGAACTCAGACCATTTTCCTGCATCCTTCTTTAGCTTTGTGGTGTTGTTCTTTGTTTGCGGCTTTGGCAGGTTATCCTGGGTTGTCTCGCCTTATATTTTTCCTTTTCTCTATGGTTTGGGGCACCTTTCCCTTGCTTCCTATTCGCATATCCAAAGTGTTGCTTCTTTTGATTAAACTTCATCTAAATCTTGACAACGTATCAGGATGTCATGCCCAGCGAGGATATCTCCAGGAACACCATCTTGTCCTGGATGTACTTGTGTAGGCTATTGTGGTACTTGAGTACCAAATTTCGCTCAAAATCCTTCATACCCAACTTCGTGCGAAGGGTATGGAAAACATAGGTAAAATTTGGCATGTCTTGGTCCCTTCCCTACTGCAGTGTGGTCCACTTTGTTTATTTATCCTCATAGCTCCTGACAGGGTACTACTGCTCCTTGATCGCATCCTGAAATGAATTCCAAGTGGGTGCAGCTAAAAATAGTGAGGGTTTAATTTCTTCCTTCTTCTCACAGTAAGTTTCCCACCAGTCCTTGACGTGGGGTGTGGCTTTGAGAAGTGCAAAAGTAATATTTTCCTAGTTGGAAAAATCAAGAACAAAAAAAATATTCTTCTAGTATATTTAACCATTTATCTAAGGCATCTGCATCTATTTGACCTTCAAATATGGGGATTTCAAAGTAAACTTGTACCTTAAAGGGTGTGGCACTTCCAGAGTAGCTTCTAGAAAGAGTTGCATTGCCTTTGGGTAGCCACTTAAGGATTTGGGAAAATTTGTCCATCATCATGTTTCTTTGTCACTCGAGGGCTTCTTCGAGCAATATATTGAAAGGATCTCCTACCCCCTCTTTTTTCTACTCTTTCGCCATGGGATTTCATCAAGATTTGTGAGGTTGGTCTTGCAAAGGTTCGACCATTTCAAGCCCTAACTCCTTATATCTTGACCTCATTAGGGACATGAAAAGAAAAATAGAGAAAGAGAAAATTGTTCTGATACCACTGACCCGAACCTAAATAGGAATGCAATGAATTACATCTATAACCATAAATACAAAGATCCAGCAAAAATAACACTTCATTTCATTAATATCAATATTGAAATATGCTTACAAATAGAATGGAAGTAAAACTAGCTCAGGCGATGCTAGCTTATCTATGGGAAGAGATGTGGCATCTACATGCCTCTGAACTATGTTAGAATGAGTCTCAAGGAACTATTTATTATTGAACAACAAGGGAAAATCCTAAACAACCAAAACCCTAACCCCAGAAGAAGGAACGCCAAGAGTTTGTAGGCCCCATTTGGGTTAGTTGGGAAGCCAACTTCTCAGGGTCATTGTTGGGGAAATTATATGAATGATATATCGCCACAACATTAAATTGTCAACCAGGGAATCATAATCAGCATAGCTGATGCACTATATGTGCCGATAATAGGTAAGTTATTATGTCTGATAAGTATAGCCTAGATAAAAACCAATACTAACTTCCTCACACAATTTGAAAGTAAAACTCAAAAATAAAATCTTAATAAGCATTGTAATCTAATGGTTATTGGTTAGGTAACAAATCTATCCATTTACAGGCTCATGAAATGAAAATATGGATTCAGTTTTTTTTTCTTGTAGTATTTGATCTCAATCACTACATTATAATCAATTCACTGCATTCAAACATTAAATAAGGCAACCAGAACTAGTTCCAAAGAAAACTATGTATTCTAGTACAAGAAATGTATGAGAAGAGTCTTCACTATCAAAACATGTAGGTGAATTGTAGATCTCTAATCTTGGCCTTCCTATTCTTCAAGATAGAAATCAACAATTAAATATGTAGCTTCAGAAAATACAATTTGCATTCACAAAAACTAAGGAATTGTCACTTAGAAATTACTTGCATAAAACAAGACTAGAATTGCATCAAACTCTAAAACACTTCTAAACTATATATTAACTAGAATAAGAACTTGCCTTGATGGCTTCAATGGGCCCTTGCCGAGCTACTAAGGAAAGCTTGAACACTTACAGAACTAAGGAATTGATTAACACACTAACTTATCAATTGTTTCTCATATTATTAATTCAAAAAGGAAGATTACAACATTTAATGGTTCAATCACATCTCAACATAATAGTGTTATGCAAATCTGAGTCTAACTCTATGTCTCTCCTTCATTGTTTTTATTCTAATTCTCTCCAACTCACTTCAACTGGCTATCATCTACAAGGCATCTATTATAGAGAAATAGTGGTTACAACCAAGGTTACATAAGATAATATCAAATCATTGCAGTTGAGCTTAGTTTACATATTCAGCTTCATCCTCATGACATAAATTGCATGAGGAAGAAGCATATCTTGATTTACTATGTAGGGATGACGCCTTTGACAAAAAATTTCCTTGGCCCCATCGAAGGCCATTTGTTCAATCACAAATCCTGGAAGATGGTATGTGGCACCGGAATCACATAGGTGATGGAATGTGGGTACCTGAATCACACGGGTGCTGGAGTGAAGGTACTGGAATTACACAGGTGTTTTTTGTTGGTGTCGGATGGGTGCATGAGTATGGTGAACACAAGTTACATAAGATAATATCAAATCATTGCAGTTGAGCTTAGTTTACATATTCGGCTTCATCCTCATGACACAAATTTCATGAGGAAGAAGCATCTCTTCATTTACTATGTAGGGTTGATGCCTTTGACGAAAAATTGTCTTGGCCCCATCGAAGGCCATTTTTTCAATCACCAATCCTGGAAGATGGGATCTGGCACCAGAATCACATAGGTGATGGAATTACACAGGTGTTTTTGTTGGTGCCGCATGGATTCATGAGTATGGTGAACACAAGTACATGTTAGACAAAAAAATGGGTAGATTATCAAGTGTTGGATGGGTGCACAAGTACTAGATTCCTAATATTAGTACCGGACAAATAGAAGAATGAGTACCGAATCGTTGCACTGGTACCAGACGATTAGGAGCATGAGTATCGGATCAATACACTGGTACAAGATGAATAGTAAAATGGTATAAACATCTATGTGAGCAATCTAATTTATTACAAAGCATAAAGAATCAATAATTCTATTTCTACTACAAGAAAACATAAAAATCGCACTTTGAACTATAAATTACCTCATAGATACATATGGAGAAAAAATGTATATTCTAGAATAAGGTGGGCAAGTGGTGAGTAGGTTTCGAGGTAAAGTTGGTCAAAAATAAAGGACAATATAGGGTATTAAAGTCATAAAAAATGAGACCCAACATTCCCTCATGCCTAAGTCGTTGCATGTCCTCATGCAAAAAGTGTTGAACCACTCCTCAAAATTTCAAAAATGGAGCCTTCTTACAACTCCTTAATATTTACACACTTGAAGTATTCCTCCCCTACAACTGATAATATTGTAGCTTCCTCTATAGTAGCTTATGTGATATCTAACTATATACATCCTAGCTAAACATATTCACCATCATAACTTTGAGTGAAGGTGTGAGAAACATCCTCATGGCTCTAGAAACGGAATCCATCCATCTTGCTCGAATTTTTCTTTGCACGTTGTATGTGGAGCTGATTTAAGCATTCATCTCGGTTAATGATGACAATTTCATTCAATTCTAGGTTATATATGGTGGAGAGATCATGGTTGATTGAACTAGTACATTGGTACGGGACGATCAATATCAAGGTTTCGTTGATCATTCAGCATATGGTTATTGGGTAGTGGTAAAATTATTGTTTAAACAACCCACGGAGATAGAATCTCTATCATGACGCATTCAACATATAACTCATTTTCTTCGATTTATGATTGGCATTTTCCCAACCACACTCATGATTACCCCATTCAATCTTACCATTAAAAAGATTTTTTTCTTAGAAAACAGGGGTTTAGGATTAGGATAAGAGCCTAAAAATTGATAGGAATAAAATTTTATGAGGCCAATTATATATTCATTGCATGATTAATATGAATCTTAATAGTAGAAAACAAAATACTGACCTCATACCTCTATTACCAAACTACACATGAAATATTTTTAGTACCGGGTGAAAATGATTTTGCAATATCGAATGAAATTTTAATAAGATGCCTTGATGTATGGTCTTAAAATTGTAATCTTGTAGGCTATGCCTTGTAGCTTATAATGTTATGAAGGTCAACCTGATGTTGCATGTGAACTTTTTCTGCTGGATTGATTACACTTGAAAAGATACAAACAACGCACTAGTATAGGAACTTTGAAATTACGGTGGAAGTGTCAGAAAATGAGGCAAAGTAAGGTTGAGGATCCTAAATGATCTGGAAGAGACGGAGTTGATGAGTGCGAATCTAATATGCTAAAGGAAGCTAAAATGAATGAAATGAATATGTTGAAAACAATCCCAAAAACCACTCCTGCATGCCTAAGGTTTTGCATGTTCTCATGCAAGCAATGTAAGGTACTGAAGAAGTGAGGAGGGTTGCTTGAGATGACTTAGTACAAAGGACCCTGAAAAACAACATAATCAAGCTAATGAGATGAATAATGAACAAAAATAATTCATCTCAGACTTATTAGAATGATACTAAATTAACACCAACCATAAAAGAAATTTCAAATCACTCATTACATAAGATTTAATCAATCTTTAACAGTTTTATGCTCAAGAAAAGAAACCTTTTATAAATTTAAGGGGTTATCCTTCTTTGTAGCTTTTTATGATGACAACAAATGATGAATCGATGCAAAATTAGTTATTACTAACCAAATCCCAAAGTATTATAGTCATCCAAGTATTACAAATAAGCTTTGTAGTTGAGTTTTATTAGTTATTTATGATCATAGGTCCCAATTCTAAGATAATTAAATCTTAGATATAGTATGAAAACCTAATAATAGAGGACTCAAGGTTACCTTAGGGCCATTCTTCAACAGAAAAATTATGGATTTGGTTTTTACCCTTGACTTCATCCACACATGTTTCATTTTTATTATAACACTATAGAGTAATCATCATACGTGTAGACAAAAACCTTGGTTTGGTTGAAACTTCTTTCGGAAAAATGCCCCATTGCCTGCAAGTGTCCACAATGTTATGAAACCAGCTCAAGAAAAGATAGAAAAGATAGATCAATGCCTTATAATTCAGCCTCTTCGAGGGGGCAACCTCCTTTA